>JABASC010001146.1:0-26595 GCA_019776185.1 Plutomurus gul | reverse complement strand
CTTTGGCTATATTGCATTAACAATAAGTTGAACTCGTAGAAGACAGAAAATCTAGTTCAAAATTATTATTGGCAAATGAATGACAGTCCGAACACGTTCTCTCGATTTGGTATTTCTTGTATACTATTTAGGCAGTCGGGCAAACCGGTCACACTTATTGTTAGAAAGTCTTTATAACCTAGGTTCAAATTTATTGGTGTGCCCAATTTATTCCATTATTGACCCTTTCCGTGGTTCCGTTGAAAAGGATTGATCGTTTTGTAAGTTTTCCTCGGTCATAATAATTCCTTTTGTGGTTCTAGCTGTTTCATACACGCAAATGCACTTAATTTTGCACTTAAACATCTAAAATTTGATATAGGCACTTAAACTTACGCATGGAGATTTTTTTTGTAAACTCCTTGATGTTGAAATGATAGACACACTAGTTACTGTTTAAGGAAGAAAAATTGAGGGCAGCAGTGCGCACACAATGGAAGCTCTGAAAAATAATCAGCATCATCATTCATCATTCCTGTTGTCCTGATTTCGACTGTGCAAGTATTGTTGCGTAAGTTTCGTCGGAATTCTTCTTCAAGATTTATCCGGAAGGTCCTCTTTTTCTTTTAAGAGAATGTAACAATGCATTATCCAACTCATCCCAGATGGCCATGACTTATGATTATGTATCTCTTCCGAGTCTAGTCGTGTTAATACATAACCACAATATATATATATAGACTGGTCTAATGTAAACATTTAATATTTACATATGATCAAATTGCAGAGTCAATAAAAGGTTTTTTGCTGACGACTTACTACTACTGGTCCACTAGCCTGTCACTCGACAACGCACGAAGCTATTTTGCCATAATGCTACCGTCTGGATGAGTATTACATATTTCATTGTTACGTAATGATGATGTTGTTTACAATGCAACTGCAATTCATGATATTCAATTTAAATTGCTCAGTAAATACACAAATATTATATTATTATCTTATGGGTATGTAGCACAAAGACGACGGATTATTATATGGGTGAGATTTTTTCCCGTCTATTGTTTATGCATATATGGTTGACTGTCGTCTCTACTCTCGTCCGTCTGTCACAGGACACGACTGTTCTGTTATTGACTCGAGGGATGCTTGAAGATCATGGAATTTGAATAAAAAATGATTTAATGTGCCCACCAAATAGAAGTAAAACAAACTGTGTCCACTCTGAAGCTGCCATACAAAGAAATGAATGACATGTGGCCAACAACGGAAAATGAAGACAATTTATTATCGTCGGAATTGTGACTCCATTATGATATTTTAGCGTGGATATTCTGATTGTGAGTGAGTAAACGTGTACACTTGAATTTGAAATAAAATCTTTATTGTAGCCGTTGTCTACAAGAGCCCTACAATAAAGAATGATGCTCAATACAAATGAGTTTGTTAAATGTGAGCAAACATGGGAGGGGGATTGAAGAGAGTAACAACCGCAAAACTGTATGTGTCGCAGTAATGTATTTAAATACAATAAATAATATGTATCTAATATTGCTCTATATATCTGTCATCTTTTCAGCGATGCTGAATCCAGCGGGTTAACCAACTACTGTTTGTGGTGCACTTACAAGTTGTTAGTTATATAGATGTATTTAGAATAACTTTAGTTCTTATCAAAAAGACAGTAGAATAAAAATAAATTATTTACAATGAATTTGGAGAACAAATTGGCAAGATTATTTATTTATTGAAATTCGTGGTATAAAAATTTTCTGAGACTCTTGTCTTAGTAGGCCAACAGAATCTTGGATTTTGCACTTGCTCTCAAATCGACAATTTACTTTTTGCATCTCTGTTCAACCAAAGAAATAGGAAACACTGAATATTTATTATGTACTAATTACTAATTCAAGTGAACTTTCTAGCTCCAACTTTAGAACATCCTAAAAACCATGTTGTATAATATGAAAACATGTTATGTAAGTGAATCTGATATCAAACTATTTGAATTATTTATAAATTCCTTTATTGTCCCCCACCCCACCAGCACCATCTGTACCATTGACAAGAATTTACGACCCTAACTGTTCCTTTATTCACTTTCTGTACAGCACGAAATGGATGAGATTTGTTTATTTAAACGTTCTGACTGATCCATTTGATTCATTGACGTTTCTGCTGCAGGATGCAATAAAAAACTGTAACCTAAACAGCAGAGAAACGATAATATGGCATGTCATAATAATCCAAATTGTCTGCATGCACATGCATTGTAATTCCCCGTGTAGAGTGCATGTCTAACACGTTAAATCTTGATGCAAAAAATGCAAAGCGTTTTATGTATGTATCAATTCGTACCTTCTATAAATATATGCTTGTAGAGAGACAACAACAACGTATTTATTTACAAACATCGTGATCGCAATTCCCATCAGTTTCCTTCAATAGCGGAATTTCTACCAACATTTCTACGAATTAGTGTTAGCCTACAGGTTTTTAGAAATTGACATTTGAAATATAAATTACGTTCGGATACAGCGTGCAAGCACTTATTTGCACACTTGTTGCATACGTTGTTGTATGCACTTTTGGAGGATGCGCTATTTTACTGTTCTAGTGCGTGTGTGTGTTGGCATCCAAACGTATTTCTCTACCTTACATTATAAAACAGTAGAGAAGTGAAAGGCTGTGTGTAAAATGCACATATACATATGTACATAAATATATATCTACTACCTGAACTTGCAATGGCTCACCGTAATAATATTACGTAATACACTATGCTCTTTATTAGGTTATGACAGCAGAATGTTTTAAAAGGGGAAGGTTGGGCCGCAACTCTGTAAAACAGCGAAAGAATGCATGAAACCAAAAGATAATTTCAAATCAAATTACAGGTGAGCTCCGTTAGTAGTGACGATAGTCTTTCCCTTATTCTCAACCGGTAGATCTCTGTTTTCCTAGCTAACGACCATATGATTGTATTATAACATTTTTAATATCAATCCACTATCAATTTTAGGATTTATTTTCTGCAAGCAATGCTTGATGGTTTTGTCTACCAAATGGTTCTCAATTTAACAAACTTTTGCGACTTACTTTCCTAATTTCTATATAAATTTAGGAAACAAATGACATCGTTACCAAAATTGCATTGCGCGATATAAAAAAGGCCACATTCGTGCACAAGGAAGGGAACTCCACCCACCATAAGAATTCACATACAGTTAACATGGGAATTTGTTACTAAACAGTAGAAAGTTTGCAACAAAATCTAAAAATAATTGTAGGTACACTCTCTTGCAAATTGCAGTATAATGTAAAGTTCGATCGAATCAGAGTGAAAATATTATTTCTCAGGAAAAGGAGGACAAAGTAATATTAGGCTTTATTTTAGCGGAAACAAAATGAACAAAATTTCTACCAAGGGAGACATTTTACCATTTTAGGGGAAAGTATACACAAATGATATATTAGCTAATTAAATAGCTTACCTTTACGCTTTACAGATATTACGTATCTACTTATGAATAGTTCATCCTCATTTTTTATCTTCTCAAAATAATTTCTGTAGGTTATTCACTAGGATTGCTTTTAATGTTTTGATTTGTGACTTGAGTCCAAGAATTATTTATTAAAGAAAGTTTGACCCCCCTTAATGTAGTGAAGTGTAGACATTGAGTGACCCTGTCTCTCCTGTCCCTCCTGTCAACGTATCCAAATCCAATTTTTTTACATTTTTTACATTTTTCAAAAATTTATTATTTACCTTATGAAAACATGAATAGTAAAGATTTCAATTACATATTTTACTTGTATCAGGTTGGTAATCGTAATTAGAGTTCAGTTTAAATGTCATCCTCAAAAATGGATTTACATCACATTTCCGATGGTTTCCATCACAAATTCAAGCTAACTATTTGTTTCAATTTTTAAATTGTTTATAAAATCGCAACCACGTGTCTACGTGGACATCATAGTAGACCCCCTTATTGTAGACATCCGTGGACATCTTCGGTACCTCCCTAATTTTGTCTACGTAGTTTATGGACATTGCTCGAAAGGGGTATAAAGTGGGACGGATGGTCACCCTTGGTCGACTTCGATTACGACAACTATGTAGTTCATGATAAATCATAAAAGTAGCAGGAACTCGACCAAACAACTTCCATAATGTCATCCGAATTTGTACGAACAAGACTAAAAGGTAGTTTTCATAAAAGTATCTCGAATACCTCATCACTAGATTGACTATTTTAACTTTCAAAATTTTAACAGTTAAAAGTAAGATTAATTAGCGGCCGAAGTTTGGAAGGGATTTGAAGTTTAAAATCTACATATAAATAAGCTAATGATGTGTCCGAGGTCATACCCAAAATAAAAGTTGGTCTGATATGGTATTCTAACATCAAAAAATGTGTACCAGGAAGGAATACAAAATACCACCTAAAACGTCCATTATTAAATAAGTAAAAACAATTTTTTCGTTAGACTGTACGACTTGAAACTATGCTTAAGCACAAGAACAAAATGATGAGATGTTGTGAGAGTCGAAGTGAACCGTGGTTCATTTGCTTTAACCTCAACCTCAATAAAATGTAAGTAATAACTACTGGTACACAAACTCTGTTGCGGAATGCTATCAGGGGGAGCGCAGTACAACGTACTGTTCTCGTATTTCAAAAAGTAACTTCCGTATTGCTCTTTTAAATTTTGATAGCTGCTGCTGCACTTGCACGGACGATGATGATTTCCAAGGCGCATGGGAACTATACATATTTAAAGTACAAAAAACTCAAGTCATTCAAAGAAAAAACAGAACATTCTTACTTTTATTTCGTGGTTTTTTAATATTGCCTTCCTTAGGCGTAATACAATAATGTCCTATGTACCTGTAGTACATAGGAATACATACCGACGGCACTCTTCCACGTACCAAAAAGCTGCAGGATATTTTCTACACCATGTAGCATACAAAGGATCCACAAAAACAAAACACACCTGAGAGAGAAAAGTCAGGATGAAAATAATAATAATGAAAACGAAAATCAGCAGAACGGAGAGACAGTAGTAGGCAAGTATTTGGTTCGTTAAAGCTTATTTGTTTTATTTCTCGAGTGTCGATTCTATGAGAAGAAGTAGCAGCACATTATCAAATGCTTATTATTATTACAGACAGGAAAATAAAGAGAGGAGCAAAGAAAGAGAGATGATGGATTGTAATTGTAATAAGTAGTGCTTGGATAACTGAGGGAGAGAAAAAAAGTTGAGTGATGATGTGAGTGTAAACGAGAGATGTGAATGAGAGAGAGACAAAGGCTATTGAAGCACTAAACTGTATATGAGTTTCAAAGCTATGACTGCTATGTGTATAAAAAACAGACAGGCTTTGTTGTGCCAATAAGATGATGAGTGTGTGACGTGACATAGGACTGGCTCAAGTCCACTTGACACCTCACTTAAAAAGCCCATAGAATCTCAAGGCGATTATTTATTAGCACTGGACAAGTGTCATGTCATATCGTATCGATTATTTAGTTAAACGAGTTAGGTAGTCAGGAAAAAGATTTACATTGAACAAACTATGTTAGAATCTGCGTTCATCTACGCAAACTCATTCAAATTGGTTTTTAACTTTATATGAATGGTTGTTGCTGAATTCAGAGTGACAGGTTTCAGTTGTCCCGATATATATTTAATATTGTAATAATGTTGCAGCCACTCGCTAAAACGGTTGAAATGGATTACAGTGAACGTACACAGTTGTGAAGGTTTATTTGAGATTGCAGATGGCCAATGTGAGTAACAAATGAAAGAAATAGTTTTAAAAATATTTATGGTAGAAAATCTGATGTAGATTGGACGAACTCATGTTTGTAACCGTCATTCAGTCGTTAGGATGCATTTTGTCTTCGGCGCACTTTGAGTCTTCAATTAAATGAAAACAATTTTGTCCCTGTGTGACTTTGTAGGATGGACATTCGTCTCCAACCAGACATTTTCAAGTGCAGTCTCGTTTACGGATCGATTTTGTGATGCAAATTTGCTATTGCGACCAATTTTGTTCGATGTGTGTAAGTAAACATAAACAAAAACAAAGTATATGAAAATTTTGTTGTTGAAGTCCACAGTGCAAGCAAATAGATTTAAAAGATATGTTTACTCGGTAAGGTTGGATTGGAACACGTGTTTACCAATAAGTCAAATAAATTCACAAATTATTTCTGGTATTCATCATAAAGGACCTCATGAATTTGCAGTGAGCGTTCGCCCATACATCGGAGATGCCACCTGCAGAATGGGTCCTTTGCTGGGATTGGAAGCAATCAAGGATTTTGCCTAAGACTCTTCAGTTAAAAGTCGAGGTCGAAAAAACAGGATTAAACCTAATTACAAACATCGATACTTGATGTTTAGGAAAATAATATCATAATATGTACTAATTATTTATAGCACTTACATCATAATGTATTTTCAGATGCAGGTAATGTAAGAGTGGACTTCGCGTAAATATATTAGATATGCAACCTTAATTAAACTATCAATCGTCATTCAATAAACTCAATAAACCTTTACATTTTGTGCTGTACAATTCTCATATAGCAAGAGAGCATAAATTAAGTAATAATGTTGTTCTCGCAGCACAATGCTACACAATCACCAAAATCGTAAATTCTTAACTTCCTGGAGAACAGATTCTTTAATTGAAACATCCTGGAAATTATTTGAATGCACTTATGAGTCAGAGTCAATTCTGATTCGAGCAACCCAAGATTCTCATCTAGTAATATTGCTATAAAATGAGCAGTATACCGGAAGTGATTGTGCCATGAAAAGAGGTCGGCCTACTGACATATCCCTACAAGAATCTATTTGACTTGGTCAACAGATTTATGCAGTGAGACGTGAAAAATGGCCAACAACAAGTTTGCATAGGTTCAGTTACCTAATCACCATTCTCAACTCATAAACATGCCAATAAGTAAGAGCAATCGAGTGTAACGTTCTTTGGACAGTTCCTGTTACGGCCCACAACCATAACACTACTTCAACAAACGACTACAACAAAACGACAATGAAAATAACTAAAGAATGGACAGAATTGATGCCCAACCTCAAGGAACAGTTTTTGAACTAACACCTAATTTGAAGTATTATTGACAGGTTTGTGTTACAGAGAAATCTTTGTCTCTTTTCGATTATTCGCACGTCCATCCTCACAAAATGGCTGATGACGATAAAGAAAAATATTCAATTTTGCAAATTACAGTAATAAAAACAGACATTCGATACATATTTTGACAGTTCCTTTTTGCGTTGCAACGGCTGGCAGATTCAGAACTACGAACAGGTCAATGATAAATATGCATTATGCAGTTTAAGCCGTTTTGATTATTCGTTTTGCACACAAGAAGTTATCTCAATTGATGAATAAGAGAGCCACAAGAAGAGACAGCCACACACAAAGTAATCTAATCGAATGTAATGTTACTTCATGGGAAGAAATAAAGAGCTTGACAAGTTAAATTGCTTTAATGTACTTTATAACATACAGATTAGATAATGCACTAGTTGCTGAGGTTGGTGGTGGAATATCCTGATTTCGAGTGTCAGTGTCACCGACCCAACTGACTGACACAGCCGATGACTAATATTAAATGAGTGGCGGAAAACGGTCTGTCTTTTCTGTGGGAATGAGAGAAGTGAGAATTTCCAATGGACACAACAGGACACTGGAAATGAGAAAGATGAGTTTGCAAATTATGAGGTCAAGCTTCAACCTCTGTTATTTACTACTTGTATCTACTGTAAATTAATATATCCTGTATATTATTGCTTGTAATACTTTTTCTATTTATTGCATCTTTAAAGCAAAACCTTGTGAATTTATTTTTGAAGAATTATCCGTTGGCAGAAAGTTTCTTGGATTTCCTAGCAGTCCTCATTCATCAGGTAAGCAATTCTGTTAACCTGTTAACATCGAGTCGAAACGAGTGGGCCACCAAATATGGCAATGCGAACAGAATTTGTGTAAAGTACAGGTTAGGCCTTCATTTGGCGATTGACCGTCTCGATGCATTGTTTCGGTTTGGTATAATTTGGTTTTTCCGACTAATTTTTGCTGCTGGGTAAAATAATAGTTGTATGCGAATGCGAGGAAGGAAATTGCATCTCACGCTCCCTTCATGACTCATTCAATATTATTTCACATCGGATTACAACGCTGTGATTTGTGGGGAGATTGCTTTCTCTAGGTTAAAGGTTTCTTATCTGTGCACAAACAAGAATATGCATAACAAAATATTTAGGCTCTCATCAAAACTGTGATCTTATTTATTATGATACAGAGGAAAATTAATAAACACACAAATTTTATGGAAAAATTTAATGACACAAGCAAAAATAAATTTTATTTACAGTATTGTTTAACTTTTCAAAAATTATAGGAAAAATTAAGTCTGATGTATTTTGTCAACTTTCCAATCTGAATAAATTACTAAATACAGCAATACTGAAACTTTTAGTTAGAATGCACAAGAAAATCTGAAACTTGATGTGACGGGACGGAAGGGGATGGCACATAATTGAAGCGACACATTTTACCAAGCTGTAACTTTTGAATAATTGTCAGTGCACGATTGTCATTGACATTTTCTGAAAGCCCTTTTAATAGTCTACAAAGGCACCAGTTTGCAGATCTTTAGTTATTTTTACATGTGAATAAAACCGTTACAAAGGATGTTATTTTCCATGTAAAATAGGTCTTCGTTACAGACACTCGAATTGTAGTCATGAAACTGAAGATATCAGGGTCTGTATTTTATGATAATCGTCAATGTACAATCGTGATTAAAATCTCAAAATTGTTACCCCTAGAATATCTAAATAACTAACTAGAACGGGTGACGAAAGAGCGTAAAATATTGTACACAAAATCTCTGCACCAACACAGGATATTAATTACTGTACGTAAATTTCACGTGTGGCTCCTCCCTTCTCAGTAAGCAAATATTTTCAATCGAGACCTCGTAATGAAGAAAATTACAATGATGATTTCCAGACCAAATTCTACAAGAAATATTTGGTTTGGTGGTTTCCCTATCTCTGGACAACAGAGTACTAGAAGTAGAGGCATTTTACAATTTCCAACTTAATTTTTTTACAATGAATTCTTTATAAGGTTTTAGAATATTCCATAGACATCTATCTAATATGAATATTCTGAATTATTTAAGCTGTGCCAACAACACAGGACAAAACAGTTATCAACGAATTGAGCAAAATCTCAAATAGGGTTATATACAATATACAATATACAACACAGCAAACAAAGACGAGAGTGACAATAAAAATGTTTTCAGTACATGATAATTTTTCACGAGCAGGTCACCCTCTAGAGGATGTAGAGGAAACGGAGGAAGAAATTGAATGGCGCCAAAGCAAACTGGCAAAGGCTCAATGACCACTTCGCTCATCATAACATAACACACCCGCTATCAGCAAGAGGAAAATGAGAAGGATGAACGACCTTGCAAAAGTTCTATTTCAGAATATTCATTGCAAGTTGTAAACTTTAGCAAAAATTTTCCTTAGATTTTATTCAGAGAAAAGGGAACGTTGAAGTATGTAATTAAAATTTACGTCAAAACTATTTCTAATTTTGTGAAATTCCATTGCACTGAGCTTTGCTCTGATTATCTGTTGGTTGGAGTTCTTTCAAATTTTTAGAGGCATGTGCAATCTGTGAAAACGCGGCGACTCAATAAATGTTAGGATTATAACTAATTAAGAACCATATAACCACATAACTTATGTATTTTTGTAACCTGTATTTCTATTATTGAAAAGTATTTAAATTGAAATAACTGAAAATACAAAAATTATCTTTTAACGATTCATAAAATTCTGGGGAGTACAATATGGTACTTTGAAATTGTCTTGCCCAACTCTATGTTTACAACAGAGATAAAATAAATCTGTAAATTAAAATTTGAATAATGTTTTCTTGCCATCAAAACAGTAGTTTTAAAGCAATCCCAGTCTGGGAAACGAGAACAATTTGGTGGTTTCAAAATAATATTAAAATAAATATTTTATTGTGGCTCTTCAGCTCGTAACCGGCACCATACTTTAAAGTGACATAGAGGTCTAATTAGGAATTGCTAGCTTTTACGTTGTATTTTGTATTATCCTAGCCTTTTCAATTCGTAAACGAACCTGAAAAAGCAAACATTTTCAGTGTTCTTCTTAGGTTTTGTTTAGGAAGACACTTTTACGTACTAGCTTTATGATTTATAGAAGGTTTTTAAAACAGATTATATAATGTGCAATCTCTATCTATACTTTTGAGACATTTTTTGTAAATGTGCGTACTAGTATTCTGAAAACGGCTGCAATTAGCGCTTGTATGACAACTCATTGCTTGCACTCTCTAGACGAGTTTTTGCATGGAAAAGTTTTTCGCCTTGGGTTGACGTGGACAATCAACATGCGTACAGTTGTGCACAAATCTGTAATCACAGGTGGTGTGCTCCACTTCCATTCACTCTTTTTGATGTAAATCCGCATTTCTTTTCTAAACTAAACTAATCTTTCTTTTTAGAGAAGCAGAGCAAAGAGAAATAGTTCATTCATTACAGATTCAGTCGGCTTTAAAAAGACAGACAGCACACTATTATACATCAGCATGGAGGTATCCGAGGTGGTAAGTAACTTTAATTTTTTGAAAATTCCACATAATTACGATAGAAATACCATTTATATTTTGTGATTTGAGCGCATATTTCGTATTATATATCCCCGGTGTAACAAACGAAAATTTGTAAAATTTGTAGGAGTGGTCTAAATATGCCGTATGTTTTCCTGTAGTTTTCGCAATAATCTACGTACGAATTGCAGCTTCTTTATTTCCTTTCAGAAATTTAAGAGTCGTAGAGCAAATGGAAGTATGAGTGAACTTTATATTATAGAAAGTGTTTTGTAGTTCATTCATTCGTCATACGTAAAAGGTAAATAATAGTACAATTTACAAACAAACTATATTATGTCGAGAAAGTACGAGTAAGACCCAGACCAATCCTAAATTAATTGTAAAAATCGGTAACTGGTGACTGGACTTGTTCTTATTGTCATTTAGTTATTATAATAAGATTTGCAAATTGGGTTTCTCCCTTTTATAATTTATATTTTAAATATTTTATGTCTCGCAGCATGTGTCAATTTTAATGAGCACATTCAGTTCAATGTGCTGAGAACGAGAGAATCCTTTCTTTTCCTTGTTTGTATTGTAACATTCTATCTATTGTATACAGTAGCGTTTTAGTAGATGTTTAATCTGTAGCACTTGTGAACACCTATTGATCGATATCGATGATGTAGAAAACTTGAAAATAGCGTAATTTGAATTTGTAGAATGTGAGCAAATATTTTTAGTGAACTGAAAGAGTGGGCACTAAAGATGAAACTGATTGTGAGTATTTCTTGGTGAACGGTGAAAGTTGGGCAGTTATTACCTTTAGTAATTAGCTAATTGCTAGTGAAAGTCTGTAGGTAATTCGTGGAAGTATTTCTTGAAAAAAATCTGCGTTAGACCAATGAGACACTTTTTTGTGGAAAGTTTTGAGGTATAGGTTTTACGCTTTATGGTAATGTTTGTGAATTATGATGTAACCTAATTATTCTATTTTCGCTGGGGGAAAGGTCTCCTGACCGAAAATTTCGCGGTTTTTTGGTACTGTGTACAATTAATTATAATATTCTCTTTTACCTCGTCATTTTATGGGCGCCCTATTTCACAAAGTGAAACGAAACAAAATGACAAAAAATAAAATTATACTATGAAAATTTTCGTCCCAATAGTGAATGGGAAAATTTTGCAGGGAAGAAAAAAAAATTCTTCGTCGATTATTTTACTTTTTACTTGAACAAAAGTGTATGCGTAGTTGTAGTATTTTACCAGAATTATCATACTTTCCCACCATGGTCGCCCGTCCCCGGGTGCCGGGTATCGGGGTATCCCCTTCCTGTATGTATTTATACTTTCTCAATTTATGGAGTTTGAACGTTTGGCCCTATTTAGCGAGTGAGGCGATTGGACCAACCCTACATTGGACCCAATTTCGCTTGGCAAATTTTAGCGATTGGCCCAATCTATCGGACACACCCCTCCTGAATGGTTGTTGGATTTACCCCATTAGCAAAGCACCCCCCTAAATTTTCAGCTGAGTACATCCCTTCAACATACACCCCCTGGCCACGACAGTGCTCGGTACCCCCTCCTCCCTGGAAGAGGGTAGGTGGGAAAGTATGAGCATTATCGTTGCGAACCAAACATTTTTTTCGTCGAATTAAAAAAAAATTTTTGCATTCGCAACCCACCCTCATCCGTGTGACATTTTGCATGTGTGTGCTGTACGGGGCTTTGCTGCACAGCTACATTGTGTAACTTGTTACACGATAGACTAGAATAGAATACTACAACTTGGCATACTATCTTATAATGTGACGAAAGCATTGATACCATTGCAAACAATAAAAAATGCAAATATGACAGCTGGCATCTATATAATAAACTAACAATACATAGCAAGCTAATAATAAATCAGGTCGGCACATCAAAATTGAATTGACATTACTGCTATAACATTATCAGTTTAAATCAAAGCAGCTTATTTTTAGTTCGGTTTAGGCTATAAATAAATAATATAATTATACCGATCGATAGGACATTTGAGAACAATAGAATTTCTGCCAATTTCTATTGACTAATTGTACATATACATTAGTATTGTATCCAAGTTTTGCAAGGAGCGCAAGGGTACAATTGCGTTTGGGTGCCACGTGTCCTTTCCAAATTTTGGAATTGGACATAGGAGAGACAGGTAATGAGAAATTTGGGAGAACTATAACGTAGTCCTTGAAAACTTAATTGCTCGATTTATTGTCACCGTCTAAACTTTCTATACAATTTGCAATACATTAGATTATTTTTTTATTGCCACTAAATTATTTTAATTAATTTTTGTCCCAATGGTCCTTTGTTTTGTATGCGAAGGACATTTCGTTTTCGTACTACAAAATAAAATATCCTTCCTTCAGTAGTATTAGGACGACCTTATTCTTTCATTTTAAAACATGCTCCACTCATTAGGTCCCCCCGTCCAAACTCATAACTCTGTGCAGTATCTCAACCTTTAGCAAATTGACAACCTTTGCTTGGCAATTTTTGAATTTCCTATAAACGGGGATATGAAGCCAAATACACAGATTCATGACATGGAAGGAATTATTGACAGTGCTTCAGATTTTTATACAAATCAAAATTCATGTAAATGTGTACACTATACAGGTTTTAGGCAGGTAGGTTGTAACGGTGATTGAAAAATATGAAAACAGCGCCAATTGTGCATTGTTGTAAATTTGCATGTCGAAATGCATAAAATTAGCGTCTGGAAAACAAATCTCTCTGTGAAGAAATTATTCTTACGTGAATACTATTTACAATGAACGATAATTCTACGACAGGTGATGATAAAATAAAAGCAGCTTAGGTGTATTATACCAGGTTGATCTTTTTATCTTCTGGCTGTACGCGTATACGGAGAATGAGTAGGTACAGCCTTAGTAGATGGATGCAGGTACAAGAGAAAGGACATTGACTTTGTTGGTTACAATAGTGGATAGATTTTTTGTAGCAAGTAGTAATGTGCACAGTGTATTGGATATGATGGAAGGAATAAGAATGGAATGAGTAATATATTATATACTAATTAGATAGGAAAGCCGAATTCTTGTCTATCTTGTTGACACTGACTTTGCAGCAGTGCAGTTCCAGGCCTTGCTCATACTAGAACATACTCGTCGTAAACGAATATCCTCTTACTCTTGTTATTCATGCTATTTACTATTTATAAAAGTGACTGACTGACAATGAGTTGGACACAGTCTGTTCAAGCCAGAAATGCATAGTACGCAAATGCATAAATTTCAGACCGGTCGATATTCTAAGATAAATGTCCTTCGGACTTCGCTCTACTTGTAAACTGTAAGTTGCGATCCTACCTGTGCACTTCCCTCGAATACGTGTGCTTTTGTAGAGGAAATTCAGGTAAAGTACGTTGCACCTTTAGTTTTAGTAGTCTGCTTAGAGTCACTTCTACAAGTTGTCATTTGTTGCCGAACGACCGGAGATTGAGCTAAAAACTTGTTTTCTTTGTCTTGAAATATAAAATTGTGTGGTAGCGAGTGCGACGGTTATTATTAGTGTTACAGTGATTAATAATAACTACGACCTTTTTCAATACTCTACTATATGTACACATGTTCTTTTCTACACTCTTCGCTCACAATCAGTTAACATGAAATTGGAAAAGGTAATTTGGTATTTTTATTGGTTAAATTTAGTACTTCGTGATATAATATGCAAAATTCTCTTTTAAGGGGGGAGATTTTACTGTCAAACTGAGCCGATTCGCAATCAGAGCCACTCTGTACTAAATTGAAACTAAGTAGTAGCAAATATGGGTAGGTTGAAACGACAAAGACGCCGGAACTACCAGATAAAGAAGTGGAGGAGGGTGAGGCTGAGGAGAAACATCAATTACAGAATAACTGGAAATTTTGGTACTTTGAAAACAACAAGGATCGCACATGGGAAGATAATTTACGAGTTGTGAGCCCGTTCCATACTGTTGAAGACTTCTGGTCAGTGTACAACCACATCAAGTGTGCCAGTGAGCTCCGTAGCGGCTGTTCGTACTTTGTGTTCAAAGATGGTATCAAACCCATGTGGGAGGATACGGGAAACAGAGCTGGGGGAAGATGGCTTATGAACTTTGACAGACGCTGGAGACCTAATCTAGACAACCAATGGCTCGAAGTGGTAAGCATAATATTTAAAATTCCAGTTCAAAATATACATTCATTTTATTTGTAAACTCAACTTTAAAAATCATCTGTAGTCAAGATCAGATTAATACTGTTTCTTTTCAAGCCTCATGCAATACAACAAGGACAAGATATAAGCAAATGATTCATGATTTAATATTTATGTCTGACTGCTCTTTTGTTGTTGATTGTCCATTGGAAAATGTGTGGATTGATCGTGGACAATTTTTATTACTGGCATGTTTTTAATTCTTTGCAGCTATTGTGTCTGATTGGTGAAGCTTTCGATGATGATGGAGATGATATATGTGGGGCTGTTGTGGACATCCGTGGTAAGATGGATAAAATCTCTATCTGGACAGCGGACTGCAAAAATAAAGATCGAATCTTAAATATTGGGTGAGTCATTGTTTCGTTTCCAAAATTTTCACCTATCACATTAATTTGCAAAATGAATGTTTTAATAACTGTGCCTGTGTATTTATTGGACCTTTGCAGGAAGAAAGTGAAAGAACGTCTTAATTTGAATAATCAACTTACATTGACGTATGAGAGTCACGCCGACACTGCTAATAAGTCGTCATCATCAGCAAAACATATGTTCCAATTGTAACCAAGGAAGTTTCCTAACTCCACCAAATTAAATCAGATGCCTACGTATTTTCACAGCAGCTTCGCTCAACATTTATTTAATAACTCCACAGGAAGTAGGTTGTAGGTATTGATCTTACGTTAAGTTATAATAATATGCATAAGTAAGTTATGTTCTGTTACACATACACAATACAGAGAGGAGATACAAATGTGTTTTGTTCGTGTATGTGGTGAAATGATTATTACCCGTGTGTAGGTATTGCCTTACATTTCTACATTGAATAAAGTTTGTTGTCATAATAATTAACTGTAGAATAAATGTATCAGTTATTGTGCACACTATAATATAAGTACTATATTATTAAGTAATATAATAAGCATGATCGGAATAGGAATTTCTTAATATTGTGTAATTTGTGTAGTTTTTGTTGATTTAGTTTCCACATTTTCTCCGATTCTCTATAGTAAGTAGCTAATAGTACAATTTTTTCTGCTTCCATAAATTACATAAAACGGTATCTTTACGCATGCACGCGTGGCACAATGTTCCACGCAAAGCAAATTAGATTTTATCAGACGAATAAAATGCTTAGCAGTAAATGTGCAGATAACACGTTGTCGATAAATGTCTCTGAATTTATTTTCCCCAAAAAAATCATTGTAATTTATATTGTTTCGACAACTTGCACTCATACCAGGAGAAATTTTGGTTCACCCGCCCTTTGTGCAATCACTAATCAATTTGAGAATCTGCTTTCATCATTTTTCATTTGATTTTCTGCTCTGCATAATAAGTTACAGTTAAGTACATTTAAACTAGTAACGCGTCAACATATCCTTAGAATGCGCGTGTTAATTTCTTTGTTTGCTCAAGTGAAGGTGTGGCTGAGACAGTTATGTATAGTATAGCACCGTGTGAGTGAACTTGTAAGACTTTTTACTCTGCATTGCAGAGTACATTACATTAGTATAAGATCTCTCTCTTATTGTAAGTATACACATGGCAAAATATTCAAATTCAACGATTACTACTGCTGTTTAGATAGTCGCAATGCTAAATCAGGCTAAATGTGTACACAGAGCAATTGCCACCCGCTGTTGTGTGTGTTTGCATATTTTGCAATGATTATATGGTGAAGTCACACATTTATAACATGAAGAATTGGCTCATGACTCGTCACTTATTAAAGCAGGCGGAAATAATTTACAAGATAATACATACCCTCTTGATCTCGTCTATCGTACTACACATGACGAATAACGTATGTGATACGAATGAGCAGAATGCACGAACAAGTGAAAGAAAAAATAAGACAGTAAATCACACTGTTTATTTAAATACCTCGAGGATTTAATAACATAACTTCCAAATTGACATTTACGATTTTTACATTGAAATCTTTCATATTTTTGTGTTTTCGTTTCTTAAAAAGAGATTTAAAGTTCACAACAAAGCAGAGAAGACTTAAAAAATTCTATTATTATGATTGAACCGGATTTCGGTGTGGTTACAGTCATTCTGGTGCTGGCTTGTCTAGGAATCCTCATGGTCATCTTCGCCGCTGGAGTAACCTACATGCTTTTCCCTTGGTAAGCAAGTGTAAACTCGATATTTAAATTTTTTGTGTAAATATTTACGCATTCTTCTGTCTACAGTTTCAGTAGAGAACAATTTTGAAATAATTAATTAGATATATCAGTGTTTTGTGCACGATATGCTTTCAGCGGGAACCGAGATTCAGACTCGGACTCAGAGTATGAATACACCACCAAATTTGCAAATAAATACGGAGAGAACATTATTCACACTATTTCTGGAAGTCAGAACACTGGCTATGGTTTTGGGAGAGAAGCAACTTTAACGAAGGAGGAGAAAAAAAATGGAGGCGGAGACGGTACACATGTGTAGTCCAATATCTCATCTAAGCACATTTTTTGTACATCAACAGAAATAAACGTGCAAATGTAATCAATTCTAAAAAATAATGTTTATATGTAATTATTGTTCAATAAGAGATCTTCATGTAAACCAGTGGCGTATCTGGAAAAAGCAGTTAGAGGGCAAAACCCTATCCTTCCTGTACTTAACCCAGCCCGCACCTCCTATTATATCTCGGCCTCCCCACTGATGTCAATGTAACAAAGCTATCAAAAATCTAATAGCAATATAAATCAAATATTTATATCGAAGCTTCAAAAAGTGAACGAAGGCAAAGTAGCATTTGTATAATACCATGAAATTTGTAAATGATTCCAATAGTATATATGTATTTTAATTTGTGAATGTTAGTTTGCATTCAGTTGAATTATTGCAAATAGTAAGTTTACTGTATGATGATAATTACACATTACAATATATCGAGCACAGTCTGATTTAATTTATGATTGGAGTAAATGTAAGAATATTTAAAATCTAAAGACAAGACTCTGTTCGTAGAATCTGAACCTCTTGCTTGCATTAACTCGTAGACCAATCTACACACCTGTCAAATTCAAATATTGTAGAACTATCAATGAATCAGTAATACACAATACATCACCGTTAAAATATAATGAACAAATTACGTTCGAAGAGAATCCACAAATTACAAGATCGCATTGGGACAGAAGTGTGACATCGCGAATGACCTCATCAAGGAAATCGTGCCGTTCTCTCCAGTTTTCTGTTGTCATATTCGGTTTTATCCCAATAATATTCCATTTAGGTAGTCCATACCTGTCCAATAATAAGTGAACAATTAATTAATTTTATTATGTGTATTTGTGTTACAATAATTAATTATAATTTTTGTGTATGTACATAAAATCTTATTTGTAAGAGCTACAATCTGAAAACATAATTATTTTATATAATTACCTCGATTTTAATTCGTCGAATACTTGAACATCTTCGGATGCGAGGAAAATTCGCCACGGTTTTGCAAGTTTAGGATAGTGTGTGGAATAGAAAGTGTGGGCCACCTCCATGTATTCATCTAGCTTGTGAAATACCGTCAAGTTGTGCTTCTCATTTATTTTATCCGTCCGTCGAATATGTACCCTAAAGAAATTTTGTTTAAACATTTACGTAGGTTTGTGTTAGAGATTCCTTGTACGCGTTTTACCCAACAATTGGCGATTGAAATTCGATATTCGCTTTTGCCTCGTCGATGAAATTCTCCAATTCCGTATCCAGTTTCATTGTGTAATGAGCAAACTGACCGATCCACCACAAAAAGGGGAAGCGATGAACCTTCTCCAGTCTTTCAGTTAACTCACCTGGCACAACGATTCCATTTTTTAACGGGAACTCGATTTGGTTTCCAGATTCAAATTCTGTGCTTGTAAAACAATTTAATCAATATTGTGCTGCACATTCCAGTTAAAGCTGAATAAAGAATTACAGGGAATTCCCTTTCACTGTGGGTGGAATTAGCCACCTCGGGTCTGGACTGTCATAACTATAACAATACTAAAAGTTGACCGTTAACTTTTATTCGATAGAGAATAACATCTCCAGACTATTTAAAAAAATTCGGAGAAGGGGATGGGGCCTGGACAGCTTGGTATCCAATTACATTAGGTACTGTTAAAAATAAATCGTGTACTGTACAAAATGAACCAACCGGTTATCTCCGGAGGATTTGTCTTTAGATTCACATTAAGCGTTTCCGGTCTGGTTTTGCATCGAGTGGTTAAATGACGAAAAGTATCGGGCCATTTGCGTTCGTATGGCCACTTGTAGACGTAATTGTGAAGAAGCGTCCTGTTCAGCGCGTAAGCAATCATCAGACACACCATTCGGTGGTGAATTTGACATCCGAAACCACAAGCTGCAGAAAATTAACTTGAAATTTTAAGCACATTAGGTTTTCCTTAAAAAAATGAGTTGCTTACTATAATAGTTTCCACATTTAATTGCTGGAGAGTGACAATCATGATTTTCCTCAAAGCTGGAAAGACTTTCTTGCATTAAAACAGATAATTCCGCCAACTCTGCACTGAAATTTCACGCAGTAAATATTTATAACAGCTTTTCAATTTTTAATGAATTATAGTAATTATAGAATAATAAAAAATACCTGATTGTAGAATTTTGTATTTGCATTATCAATTTTTTAAATGATTTCGTACGAAACTGTGAAATACTTGACGAATAATAAGACGTCCTACAATTGATTCCCTTGTAGACGATGAGCACCAAAGCAAAGATTATGAATAATGTGGCAACTCTTGGAAAATAGTGTGATTGTCTTTGCACATCACAATACCCTATTGAGATGCAGGATGATTTCATTTCGGAAACGAATTTACTGAATAAAGAAACAAGTTGGTATATTTTTCAAAAAAAATGTTCTCATTGGATGCACTGTTACTTAAAATGAAGACAAAGTGGGATACCCTACAGCAATGCAGTCCATCCATGGCACCCGAAGCCAGTTAAAGTAATTCATTTTCATTTTACTTGCTAATTCAGTTAATGATTACTTTACAAAATTAATTCCAAGTATTTTAGACTTGTGCTATATATATGTATAGAGTTTAAACCATCGCATAACGGTGAATGCATGCACACTTTGCATTTTACACTCGAGTTGAACTACAAATCTTTACATCCTCTAAATGTTTTATATGTAAACGAGTAACGAATAATTTGCATGTCTAATTAGGCTTATTTTACCACAATCATTTTAGTTATAATTATTTGGACAAGTTGGAAAAATTACTTGTTATTGTACGATGAAAATCAGAGGCGGATTTGATGGGAATTCAGCCCCCTAACATGGGTGTGAAATTCTTATTTGGTTAATAAAGACACACTCAATTCTTTCAGGAACAGAGTCCATCCCCCAATTTAATTTTGCACATCAATTCATTAAACGGGACGCTAAAGTTGTGTTTGTAGGCGTCCTCGTCCAATTTCCCTGAAAATGGCCTCGCCTCGGCGCAAACAGGGTAGTCTGGATATCCACTAATGCGAGTGCATACCTGCCGGGCAGCACAATCAGCATCGCTGGAACATACACAACTCATTAGGAGGGCGCAATGTTTCGTAGCCGGATCTAAATTCATTTTAGTCCCATTTCCCAAGAGACGTTTGCCAAAATCGTTTAAGAAGACCCCCTTTGGGTCATATTCAGTCATCTTTGCAATGAAGGACGATCGAGAGTGCGGATTCAACTTCATTTGTAGCATTTCTGTACTGTGAAAGTACATGGCAGTCTTTCCCCAATGTGACCTTCCCGAAAAATTCCTTGCCTAAACATAAAAAAATCTTTTCATATTTTCAGTTACAGAGAACCATTTATCTGCTCAAATCCCTGACACACATCTCTGATTGCCATAAGGCACAGTACACCTGAAACTTGTTTCTAAAATGAGATATGTAATTTGTTATTTAAGACTACATAACATATAATTAAAATTTTACACTTTGTAAGTCCCACTTTTTGCAATTCCATCCCACGTAGGATCAATTGGATTAAATGATATTAAATAAATTTACAGCCTTTGATTTTTCACCCTTGATGCCAATTAATCAAATGAATGAACCCCCAAAACCTGCACACGATTAATATTAAAGAATGTGTTGTACCATAGACTGAAGAATTAGTTGGTAAGCGGCCAATCCCAAGGTTGCATCGTTGTACGGATCTCTCCTCTTAAACATGTAGAACTCAATGGTAGCATCATCGTGACCATTACTGGTGGCCATGTAAGTGGTCGTGTTTCCATTAAATCGTCTAAAAATTAGAAATTTAAAACAAACTTAGAACAGCTAAATAAATAAGTAGAAGTTACAGTGTCATATAAAAATAAGCGCCGGCTTGTATTTAAGTACATGACGATTCCATCGAATGGGAAAACAGTGGTAGTCTTGGAAAGAATATCTTTAATGGTGTTGGCAACATCTCCGATTCTGTCCAACGGTATTGTGATCTCGTTATCCAGGATTGTTATATTATTCGGCCCGTGAAGCCATATGCACTGTTGGGGGCCGCTGTCGTAACAAATGGGAGCAAACATCTTGTCATAATATCCCACAGCAGGCATCTTGACCGTGATTCCATCTTCGGTGTAAATCGGAACAAAGCCCGGCACATAAGTCAGAATGGTGTTGTAGGTGAATCCTTGCAATAAATTGAATCCTGCGTAGGATTTCAGCCATTGCATAATTTCAAATATGGGCGCCATATAGGCATTGAATAAACCAGAAGAAGATGGCACGTGATCGTTAGTCTTTGCGTCACCAGGTGTATTCACATCCACTATCGTCCAATTGCAGATCAACAGCTAAAAATAAAAATTGCGCATTGGCAAAATAACATAATAGCAAAGGTGGGAAATTAATTAAATTTTCTTCGGAATTACGTATTAATTTTTCTGAATTATAGAATTAAACTTTACAATTATATTAATTTGTGTTTCTAGTATAGTGCATTGCATATGGAAATTAGGGATTAATTGTGCAATGGTATTTACTTTTCACGTGAGTAGGGGTTACTTTTCAAGCTAGCATTCAAGGGGTTGGGGATTACCTAATACAGTACGGATTAGTAACCCTTTGGATGTTGTATACGCTGGATTGCTTACAGTGCAGACATACAATCATAAAGCTCGGGTACGTGTGTCATTGGTTGTTTGTTTGTTGGTTGAAGGGTAACTCAAATTGAGTTACTCAATGCAACCCTTTTTTTGAAAAAGGTCATAATATTCTGGTGGTGCATTTTGGGTGTGTGCCAACGAAGTGAATTCTAGCGGAGCCAATTGCTACATAATGATGACCACATAAAGATGAAAAGCACTCCACTCATCAGCAGTGGTGTATCCAGCATTTGGGCTCGTGGTGAAGAAGATATGAAGGCGTGGCTAAATTAACATTGAAAGGATAGCGCCCCCACCAAATACTTTTTCTGGATATTCGCCTACTATAGTATAACACAATTTTGTTTTAAAAACGTTGCTTAAATTTGGGAAGAAATTCCTAAATTGTCGGCGGAACTTTTTAAAAACTTTTTATGATTTTGTGTATGTTTTTAATTTTTGGGGAGATATTTGCATTGTTTTGAAAAATTAATTTCAAACAAATAAAAATCGAACGTTTGTTAAACAATGGCACATTAATACTTTTTTTATAACTTAAAATGATCAGCCACTTTCAATAACTGTTTCGTATTAATTGGCATAAATTTTATTTAGTCTATTTGGCATTTAATGATGCAACCAGACACACTCTGCGTAACAATAAATGTCAAATTAGTGCAAGAATATCGTTGTTGCTCTAGTCAAAACTGGTAAGCTGAAAGTTATCAACGAGTTTGGTAAAAAAAAAAGCTATAGCGCATGTAATTTTAAATGTACACATACTGTTTTGAACAGGTTGAACTTGCAAACACAGTGCCAATTCCAACCTCCCATCCTCTGAATAAAAAAAGGGGCGTTTTAATAAATCGAGGGGGGATCTATACAATCTCAATCTGACACCCTCGTGTTCGTTGGAGCTGCACATTAGAATTAGTCAGGAAAGGTATCTTACCTTTTTAAAAGATGGGAACCAATAAGCGGTCACCTGATCCGTATTCTTAACAATTTCGATTAGTTTTCCATCCGTCAATGCGTCATCACTGATTGCGTAATTATTTGCCATAACTTTATACAAAGGCTCTGTACGAAGTACAACTGTCAGGACGATTCCCAACAACCCCAAATGAATTCGGAAGGCACGCAAATCCTCTTCGGTCGTGATGTCCCTCACGTTGCCAAACCCGTCGACAATGATCATTCCGACAACCTGATTCGATATGGAAGCTGTGTACTTAATCGAAGAGCCGTGGGCGCCTGTACCCACAGCGCCACCAATCGTGATGTTCCCAAAGGCAGGCGTGGTTTTAAGGGAGCGGCCATGTTGCTTAAGAAAATCTGTAGCGTCGTGCAGATTAACTCCTGCACCAAAGGAAGCCGTGTTGTCTTCATTCATTGCCTTCTCTTGAAATCCGCGCATGTCCACTGGAATTCCGCAGGTGCATATGATGTCGGTGATTGAGTGACGCGCTCCGAACGCTTTCACCGTTTTTCCTTTCGCAATCGCCTCCTTCACAATTGCCACAACCTCGTCATCGTTCTTCGGATGCCGTATCGCTTCGCTCGGTGCACATAATGCATTTCTCTGGTAGCCGTCGTAACCCAAAGGCGGTAATCTTTATGCAGAAATAAATTTTTGAAATGTTTTCTGTGCTTGAAAAATGATTCTTATTTCTTTTTTAAAATTATAATTGCTATGAATAAAAATAAGAAATTATCACGAACGGGTTAACAACAGGGCCTAAAACTGGGAAAAAGCCAGCCCACGCTTGCGCACACAGTGTAAGAAGTAAGTATACCCTGAAGCGTAATTCGAACATCACTGTTGTATCTAATATATTGGTCTCACAAATCACAATCAGTCTCAATATACAAACAGAATGAAACTGAATGAACTCTGCTGTTTTACAGCATGCCAGTGAAATAATGATCAAGTCAACGATAAAGTAGAAATTAGAAACGTGTTAATGATAAACAAGGGAATTTGTATAAGAATAGGCTATAAACATTTTATGAGATATTTTTAAGGTCACATTAAAAATAAGCCCTCATTGATGAATACAGGAAAACTGCATTAGAATAAGGGAGGCATCCATTTGCCTGATAGTTGCTTTATCGATTATATATTTATATTTAAATCAGCCCGTCTAGTGAAGGTAAAGTTTATGGTCCAAATCAACTTCAAAGGTGAATGAAACAAAAAATTTGAGCACTACTGATGAGCATTGGCTGACATTGACACCCGAATAGAAAGGTGCTGTCAGCAAGTCAAAAGAAAAAAATCACTTGAGATAGGTATAAGAAAACCTAGACGACTAATGCATAATCCAACATTTGTCACATCAGCGGATATCGAAATGAATGGGTCCTAGGGACGATCCATTAATGACGGCTGCAAAATTTGCCGAATTTTGGACCCCCTAACCTACTTTGTCTTCAAAAAATGGTCGCTGCTCAATGCTATAAAAAATTTTGCAATACTCAGACCCCCACCTCCCCTAAATTGAAAACGCCATTAATGGATTGTCCCCTACTATGAACAAAATTTTTGTATTTCCATTAGCTGCAAAACAATTTTCTCTTGGACAAAAAAGAAGAACGCAAGACCAAAGGGTCCCACGCAGGAGAGTCTTTATAATATACGTGATTAACTTTGCAGTTTGTTATTATACATAATTCAGCATTAACTCGAATGCAGCTAAACTTAATTCGTTTGCCCTTTTATTTAATTAGTGGGATTCCTTATTTTTAGTTCGACCTTAAATGCCACATTTTATTAGGTTTTAAGGCACTTGTACATTAAATGTTGCTCAAATCTTGGAATAATGTAAAAATATTGCTGTTACTCTTTATACTTTTAACTCACAAAGCGTACTTAAAATACAATGGCATTGTTCGAATCTTTTGCAAACTCTAACCATTTACTATTTCCCTTATTGTTAATGCAGGTTATGAGTAATTTGATAATTATAATTTAGTTGATAGGAACCGCATTCATCTGTTACAGATAGAAATAAGCTTGTCTGGGGTGATTTTTTGCAGACATTTTGTACAGCATAAAGATAGTAGTCTATGACATGATGATTTCAACATACACATTCATCCTCCTTAGCAGGTTCCAAGTTGTATTTCCTATTTAATGCTTACAAGGAGACAAACTGCAGAGAGAAATGCCAATTATGGGGTATCCACATTTTACGTTACACTCAATCAATTAGTTTCATAAAACGATCTTTGTAGGTCTTCTAAGCTCTGTGATGAGTTAGCTTTTACTTCCATGCCATTGCTTGAAAGGAGTGTTCATGTAGCCACCAATTGAAGATCTATTTAAAAAAATTACATTTTGAGATATTTTGTCGACCATCCAGACAAGGGGGAGAATGTATCCGGGGCAAATTGTATAAGAATGTGGACTTTAAATAGCAGGTTTACTTTAATTTTCCCTTTATTCCCTAAATCCGACTGCGGCGGATTAAGGAATTCGCTTTTCGGATCTTCGCAAGACCAATTTTTCTGTGATATTTATTGTAAAAATGTTTACTGACGTAATGATTATTGTTACAGCGTTTCTCCTTGTGGAAGTCTACTCAAATTACTTGGGCCAAGGCACGTAAATTAAGCGAATTTATATGAACCATAACTATAGGTTGAAAGTTTTTGACCAAAGGTATGTAAATGAGCACATAGAAATTCCGAGTGACAATAAATTATTTACTTAAAAAATCCGGTTTTTAAACTGAACAACGTTTCAAATCAGGGATAAATACCTCAAGGACTTTTTCTTTTGTCATTGCAATTAAATTACATTAGTTATATTTAATCGAAAACCACCACGAATTTCAAAATATGTTTATATTATATTGTTATATGAAGAAATATAAAATGTCTTTTTGCTGTGTACTATTGTCATTATGGGGGAGTCGTTGTTGAATTTATAACTATTGTTCTCTTACATCAAGCAATAGACCATAAACAAATGAAGGTAGGTTAAAAATGGATCCTCACAAGAGCGTGGTGATGGTGCTATCACCAAGGTTGAGTGTTCGATACCCTCACGGAACACGAGTTTTTGCTCTGTAATTCTCATAAATAAAGTTGAAATTCAATTAATTAAACCCTTTGCAGTTGGTTAAAGCGTTGCGCTAATAACGCCAATTCGATCCCTCACAGGCCAACACGAAATTTTGGATAAAAATCTTCAAGTTAGATGAGAAAGTTGTGCTCCCTGCTTGCACGTCCTACTTACAGTACAATGAATACATAAGCATGCAATTTTTGAAACGTTATATAAATAATGCTGTAGAAAAATTTGAATAAATTGAATCACATTTCCGCCAGAGATATCGTTTAAATAAGAATTTATTTTTCTAGTATACTTAAGTATATGACATTATCGGTTTTCAACCAATTTATGTACATTGCATAGATGCGACTTTTTTCTCCCCTTCCACTCCCATCCACTCCAACGGATGGCGAAAAACCAGCCGTCCCATCCAGCCCATCCTTAGAGGATGGCCCTTCCCATCCAGCCCATCCAGCCCATCCTTAGAGGATGGCCCCTCCCATCCAGCCCAT
>JABASC010001145.1:0-26596 GCA_019776185.1 Plutomurus gul | reverse complement strand
CATTAGTGCAAATTGATCAATAGGTTTTACCTAATTGGTTCAGATATTTGTTAAGCTATAAGTGCATATTAGCAAGGTGGCTCAGCTCAGCTCAATTTAATTATAAATGAGTTGAAAATACTTCGCTCATATCAGTTCAAACTTCGAACGCAAGCTCACAGAATAACTACATACATAGTACAGAATGCATTCAATTTCCCAATATGTTACACTAATAATACCTACCTAAATATGTGTGGATAGTATAAAAGGAACTTCATTTCAGACAATACAAAATCAAATCTCCAGCAGAACTGTCTCCTGAATGGGGTCAAAGTAGCGAGAGTTCAAATGTCACAGAATCGTGTAGGCTAGACATACGCAGTCTACAACAATAAAAATCATTCACCTCTCACAATAAATAATCCTACAATATAAATTAGGAAGCATATCACAGTTCGAATTCTTTTTGAGTGTAACGCACACTTACAATACATACAATTCTTCTTTCCCATTGATGTGAAAACCTGTTCTTCTGTAATACAAATTGTAATAGACACTGTCGCACACTCATCATTTTGCTTCTCCGTATAATTCGCGGCACGATCTCTGCACACGATGTAAAATCAACTCTATCATTTTATCCCATCACTACTCCAGCATTTTCTATGTACTCTAACCATCAATGTCGTAACTCATATTGGATGATGCCAAAAAGGAAACACGCTGCTCTGTCTAATAACCTATAACAAAAGTAGTCTATTTACTTGCACTCAATGTCCCTAACCAATGGAATTTCAAAGCTTATATCGTATTATGTGCTAATGAAGCGTTGACAAAAATCAAGGCAGATATTAGTAGCTAGTGGGAATACTTGCGTTCATCCCGGAAGGATTAAATTGGAAGTATTCGTGCGCTTTCGCACTCAATCAGTGTTGCATAAAGTGCTGTATTTTTACACATGTCTACATTCTAAAAGAGCCCATGTTTTCATTGGTAATACAAAATTGACAAAGAAATCGCTGAGTATGCAAAACACATACATTAAATTGCATCATATATTCCTCCAACTGAATTTTATTGCGAATCCATGTTAGAAATACATAAGTACGCACTACTATGTATTCATGTACGCAGAGTGCGTACAGTTCGTTAAAAAATTATTGGGCGCTGTTTGGAATCCCTAAATTCTCCCAACAATCACCCAGCTAAAGGTTAAGCACAAAGTCATCGACACAAAAGCAAGAAAATAATAGAGAGCCATTATTATCAGTGTATAACAATTAATTGTAATTCGCAAACATATTACATGCCACTAACATACATACACTACACTACATGCAACAGTGGCATTCATACAGAAATTATTTGTAGAGATGAGATGAAAAGATGAGATCAAAATACGCAGAATATATACGTATTATACTTTTAGGTATTAGCATTATTAAAAGTTTGAAAGTACATTGGATCTAGGTAAATAAGTGTACAAGGAAGGTAGTGGCAGTAGTAAGCAGTTTGCACTTGTGTGTGTGTGTGTGTGTGTGTTTACAATCTTACTACCATCTATTATTGCGAAGCAGATATAGGGGTGGTTTCTCTAATGTGAAGTTAACGTGGCTGATGCTAAATTATTGCAGAGCTGTGTATTCACCTCTCCCTAAATACACAAATGAAAGCACCTTCCTCTATATGATATGCCCATCATTACAATGTACATATATTCCATTATTTATTCATCGTTTATTTATGCATACAAATTTGGAACAAACATTTGTTGTGGTAGACGGACTTCATGCAACGCTCTCCACGCACAATAACACAGTGATAGAAACGCCTTATAACAACAATCGCACATTAAAAGATTGTAAATACACACACACACACACACTGGTACATGTAGCAAATGTGCATACAACAGAGAACTACAAGTTCACACGATGATGACTTCCATTCTTTCGAAAAAAGGTAAAACTACTAATCATTAGCACATTATTATTATGTTATGGTGGAGAAACTGAAGAATTAAGGCTTTTGTCTGCATACACTAAGCACACGAGTCCTAGGAGCTTTTCATGTACATTATTTGAGTCCTTTCGCCATGTACTGACTATTACTTGCATGTTATCATTATCAGCTACAGACGTTCGTACTAACTACAATGATAAATGGGCTACACAGATGATACTGTATGATAGCATGTCATAGCTTAACTCATTCATAGATATATCAATATAAATAATGTATGTGCATTCTAACTGGGTGTGTGCAACTTGTAAATACAGTTGTATTGGTATTTGTAGAACAGAGACTTCCACTCTCATCTCAATTGCAGATTGAGATAGTGCCAGATTGTATACCATTATGAATTTATGGTGTGCGAAAGCAATGTACTATTCAATGTAATGAAGCATTCCACTATCTACTACAATACAAAACTCTCATATAAACAAGACTAGAGAACTTACTATTATCGGCCATCAAAGACGCTGCGGTTGTGGTCGTTGTGATGGAGTTTCCGTTGCTGTTCGCATTCACGTAGCCATTGCCAACAACAGAACCAATTCTTAGGGCCAAACCTTCTTCCTGCTTACTTTTCGTAGCGTCCACCATGCTCGAGCTTGGCACATTAGCATTAGCCGTCCCCTTGTCAGTCTCCACATTTCTGTGTCAATTCATCAAAAATAATTTGTGCGAGTGTGCCTTGAAATTTTGTATACAAAACGACATCAGTAATACATACTTTCTTATGTACATACTTAATATGAAGTATTAAATTTAATGACACTTCTAATATATCTTAATGCTTGTAGGAAATGGCACACTGAACGTGTGCATTTGGCTAATCAAGGCTAATAAAGATTCTAGCAGGTACATATAGCATAAAGTGATTAGGGACGCGCTATTGACCTATCATCCTCTTCTTTCTGCCCAACTAAATGCTCATGGAACACAGATGATACTACATAGACTATTAGAATATAGATATATACACCTATTTCTACCGATATAGTACATGGTGAAGTGTAAAGTCATTTCCATCGAATTTCTACTTATTAATTACTATGTGTAATAAAACGGTATATGCCTCCATCCATCACACAAGACTACATAGAACAGTCACCCTTATATGGTTACTTTATCCGTTAGATTAGCTTTTATTTGGTGAGTATTTCGAGTCTTCAGGCGAATTAAGGCAAATCAGATACTTGCACAGCGATATCTCCTTCGCGATCCCAGCTAATTCCATAGCAGACTACTTATGTAGTATTTATATCCATACAGTAAATGAAGCTGTGCACCAGTAAATGAGTATGAATGGAGGGCTGCTAGTGATTGACTTGAGTGATGTTGATTGTGAAGAACATAGTCAATAAAGATTTAGAGTGCGTACCAATCTCCTGGTGTGGCAGAAGGCAAAGAAAGATGAGACAGGGCAAGGTCTGCAGCAGAGAGAAAGGAAGACGATATATGTAGCTGTGCACTAAACTAAAGTGAAACAATGAATGTGGCCAGATAATCGTGTTTTAATATGTTCTTCTGCTGCAGTATCTTTGCTTTTCGTGCAATCACTCGCTTATCTGACATCTAATTCAGTGTAAGTAGTACAATGTGCAGTAAAAAAAAATTGACGGATCTTTGTACATAATAGGATTTCACATGGGGATGCCACTCTATACAGAATACAGGGTACATACTACGATTCGTATCTTTATGTAAGTGTTCTTGCGATTCACTATTCTGTTCATTCTACTGTTAAATTAGCAACAGAGGGTTAATGGAGCAGAGCCGCCTTCGACTTCTTGCATTGTTCGTTTACACGCAAAACCCAATTGACAATAAAATTACTCTGGTATCTGTAGATAGGTATGGGTACACAAGAAAAGAGGATGAATGTCACAGTTGAACTGGAAACAAAGCGACTGACTACACACAAATTCATGTCATTAATAAAATAAAAGCAGACTGTTTCGACATCAATAGAAAATATTTCCTGCAAACATATACCTACCTGTATGTATACTAATAGGTATTTCTGTTTGCCTTTGCTTTTTGCATAAATGTAGTTGTGTGGCAGTATTTATTAGTCAGTTTTCAAATACGCAAATAGAATAAATAGCACAGTTTATATGCTGCCAACGCTCAAATTTACCTTAATTGACTCAATTCGGCTTCATGTTGAGTGTTGTGAAAAGTATTGTGTTGTTGCTGCTGTTGTAGTATTAGTTGCTGACGTTGTTGCATGATATCTCTTCGTCGGAGGATGGCGACCATGTAGTAAGCTTGTGACGTGAATTTACAGCGGAATTCCAAGGGGGGTCCGCAGTCAAACATGTAGCAACTTCCCGAACCCTTATTGTTACAAATGAAAACGTACAGGCACGTAATTAGCACAGTGCATCTGTGTGTACTACATGAAAGTAGACTATTTGTACGTTCAGCACAACTTAAGATACAAATTTCACATTCTCCCACGAATATCTCTCTTTTCAGCGCTAACTATGTTGTGGCGGCTGTCAGCGTGAGATCGTACCTACGTGTATGCAATACCGAAATTCTTTGCCTGTGCTTCCAAATACCGTTTGCATTCTAAAATTCCTTCCGCTTTTTGTCAGACATTCTCAAAGCACAGAGCGCGGCAAAAAAATCAAAGAATTTTATTTTCATTATGTCAATGTCCTCCATTCATGCTCCGTTGAAATGTAAATAGGTGTTGGTTCCACTCATTCTATTTTAACATGCACACTTTGCACACAAATCTTTTGAAAACACATTTCGTTCTCTATATACTTAAAACAACTGGGGGTACATCATAATATTTGTAGAACAACTGCCAATAGGAAATTGGAAAACAATGGACGCAGAATGAAAACATGTTTCTGCTTAGTTTGACAGAGATTTCTAATTAGTGGTTACGAAACGGTGCGGAATGTACATAGGTACATAGTTATTTGTAGGAGTAAATTGTGTGTTCAGTTGAGAAATGAACAGATTGACTATGAATTTGACGTGAACATGACAAGAAATATATTTAGTGATGTAACCGGCTATTCGTTAAGTGTGTAAATATGTAAGTAGAGGTACATTTAACACTTAAAGATTAGTACATTTGGTTTAATGAAAGAAATATGTACAACATTAGAATTACCATTCGCAGTCTTACAATAATTCGAATGTCATTATTTCATTCAAGAACACAAATGAGTCTTAACAAGTCAGCTGCAAAGCAACAGTAATGAGAAGGAGAGCATAGCCCAATGATACTAGCATTAATGAATGAATGGGAGAAATGAAAAAAAATCTTCGTAGAGTATTTTCTGCATACGTTTATACAGTGTTGAAAAATTACACTTTGATACATACAGTTTGCTCGTTTAAGACTGCATTCACTCTATGATTGTATACAGAGCGACTATTTATATATGGTACACCTTCATCTCACTAATTTAGCTAAAACTGCAACAAATGCATGTAGCTTGCATATCAAGAGGTAGATAATGTTTAAAGATACGTCGCTGTGGTAAAATCTGTACAAAGCTATCGCCTACACGTGAAGCTTCAGAGTGTGGAGTCGTAGCGAACTTATAAATTGTGGTGGAAAGATCATGCATAAAAAGTGGAGTAGGATTGAAATACGGAGAATTAAATAGAAAAGGAGAATAGAAGCAAAGGAATTTCTCTTTTTTGAACAATAAAGGAAAAAGCTTTGCAAATGGTATCCTGTGTTTTATTCAGTCGTATATTGTACTAGCGTATGTACGTACCCCAGTAGGGTAACTGCATGCACTACAGTGTATAAACATACTTTTGTACATGAGTTAACTTTGGGCATTCTTATGGTTTCTTATTTCTAAAGTTGTGTTGTCTCAAGTCATTCAGTTAGAATCAATGCACAGCACGTTGCAAAAGCGAGATATGAGAATACACGGTTGTATACTCACTCATTGTCAGTGCTATATTGGTTAACGGGCTATATTTTTCCTATATGTATACTATTATTCATGTCTAATGACTAATCTCAGTGCGCAGCGCAGCACAATGTATGTAGAGATTGAGTATGAGAGTAAAGTCTTATCATAACAATAGTTAAGGTTAATTCATAGTTGTACGTGCTGTGTTGGACAGACGTAGTTGTGCGGACCAACCGTTATAGATAGAAGGAATACAATTAAGGACCTGGATAAGCTTTCATCTCAATTTCATGTCAAGATTCTAGACAGGGCTACAAATTCTGGTAAAAAATCTGGTTCTTGCTTAGAAGGTGTTTCATTGTACATGGTAAGCTTTTGTGGCAAAAGACAAGAAATATTTTCTCATAATATATTAAGATTTACGCGTTTTTCGTTGTTAGTAAACTATAGAGGCTGAGAATACTGTTCACTACATGGGCTAAATTGCAAAGTTAGTTACTTACCATTAACAATAATAAAAGAACATTTGTATTAACATTGTATCTAATTGAAAGTTAGTTTCGTAGCAGGAAGGTAGGTTAAGGCAACCACAACACTAAACTCTTAATGCAGTCTGTGCAAGGTTTTAGTGTAATATTTGTAGAAAAGCAAAGCAGACAGCGCGAGGTAAACGTTTCCTCCATCACCTTGTATTTAGCAAACTTGTGTTTATGTGCCTTCAAAATTTTCTGTCCTTTCGCTCAGTTTATCAAAGGATTAGATACCTTCTGTGCTCATTCAAGAGTTGTTTTCATGCACGAAAATGTCGATTTGGCAACTTGCTAATATGTGATACGGCAAAATTAGTGTGAATAAATTACCTACTAGATATACTTATAGATAACCTTATAAGAATTCTCTGAGTGAGTGATTTAAAACACATTTATTATTGTACAAGGAACTTCTAATAAATTTAAGTGCTTTATATGAGTAGATAAATATTTGCACGTTTACAATCTGTACTCGTTCTTTTTTGAAAAATTACTTTTTGGCTTTTTTTACGATTTAGAGGGTCATTCTCCAGAATTATAATTACAAGAAAATTAGCAAAAATTTTAATATACTTAGATTTAGATGGACTAATAAACATTTGGGAAAGTACTCAGCAGTCGTTCGGCGAAGGTTGCAAATAATATAGGCCTCTACTACTAAATATGAATATCAATGAGTCAATCGACCGGTATATTAAAAATGGGAAACAACACAGTAGCTATGAAATAAATTTCATATATGGATACCGCCATGCTCTCTTCGAATATGGAAAGTACAACCACTTACCTCTCCAACCATTTCATACAAAGAATGTTGATAGAACTTGGTAAGCTGCATCCATGATGATCTGTGATGCAACATTACACTTTCTAAAATAAAAATGTTATTCTGATTTGATGTACCCATTATGGATGCACTTACATTGACAATGACAGAGAAATATTACTGTACCTATTTTTATAAATCCTACAAGAGAGTCAACCTAAGGCTCAAGACTTTTAAACCCCTATTTCGAATATACTAAATACAAGTCATTTCACAATTTGCAATAAAAATCCAATACGTTGGTGAAATACAAAATATGGGGTTATCACAGTTGTTTTGTAATCGTACAGTGAAATAATTTGTTTATTATGACTTCAACGTTTTTGCGGATCCATGTATGTTTACATAATCAGATCTCCCACATTCGACAATACTTCTAGCATACTTTATTAAAAAACAATTTGAATTTTTAATGTCCCACACAAAAAGATAATACTGTTTTTGCACACGAAGCGATCCATACTAATCAATGAAGGATTTAATACCATTTGAAGAAGCCGGACAAAACTGATTTTACATATACATACAATAATTTCTGTTTTGGCTTTTTTGACTTTGTGGCACCAGGATCACTTTAACTTAAAGGTCGGACTCGCTAAAAAAAGTAGGTTCCTTTCATTTTCCATATGCTAAACTTGATACTTGAAGGTGTTGCATGTAATTACATGCGAACGGCAAACTATGCCGCTGCCACTGCCACAAGCCAATGCAAAAAAAACGCTTATTATCAAATCAAAATGTGTTGCTGTGACAGATTGCGAGCGTTTCTATTTCTACGAGTACCTACACTTGTACTAATAATACAGTGTTCCAATTACATTAACCGCGTGCGACGCGTATCGCACGAATTTTAATTCGCCATACTGCCTACAATACTTTTCGGATTTCATTTTCTAGTAATTATTGAAAGAGAACATATATAACATGTATATTTAGTAACTCAATCTACCGAAATGATCCTTATAACGACTACACTGATACTGTATTCTACTATACTATTTTGCCTTTGTGCAATTATAGGCAACAAAAGGGAAAAGCATTTTACATGGTCTGTCCTGAAATCGAAGTCATTCACTTTAACGGCATAAGGCAGACTTAGAGGATTTGAGAAACGTGTAGCTAAAGATAAACGAATTCGCTTCGGTAGCTACTGCAAAAGCTTAAAGTACTTTTACTCTGTGTACTACAAATGTGCCATTGCCGTGTAACATTGCACCTACAGTACACCCACTCATCATATCAGAGCAGACAGCACACTGGATTAACGTTAACACCAAAAGATTGCTATAACTGGTCATAGTCATCTTTGTCCTAAAATTGTAATTGTCGTCCTTCAAGATTCTCCCTTGAGAACAACTTGGGTTGAACGCTAGCTAAAAACTTTTAGACCACATTCACCATTCTCTCTATCTCTGTCGTATGCATCAAAGTATTATTTAGGCTGCAGTGAAAAGAAATAGGGTTCATTCATCTGTGGAATTAGAGCTGACAAACTGACAATGAATGGCGTACGTTCAATTTATTTTAATAATACTGTTAGAACGTCCATACGATACGTTTCTCCCCACCAACCACCATTACTATTCTCTTGGCTGCGTAGTAAATATGTAATGATGCTCATTGAGAAAAATGAACATGCATGTAATAACCTAACATAATAAATAGCGTAACACTGCGTAATAAGGCGATCATGACTCATTTCATATCATCGCCTCCATATTACTAGCTTAGAATGCAAAGAGTCCGTTCGTTGAGAGAATTACCATTAAAGTTGCTAGTACAACTAGCAACGAGTAATTTTAAAGCAGTTAAATAATTTGACTAAAAATGTAACCTACTAAGTACCTCTACAGTACACCACATCAGTAAAGGAAAAAATAAAAGCTTATCATTAGCTGAGAGTTGATTGACACACCGTTAAAAATCCCACAGTAAAATGATTTGTGTAGTGTTGAAACAGTCGCAACATTAAGATTACGTACGCTGTAATTGTCGGTGTGAATACTTTTAAATATTAGCTACAACAACAGAGAAACATGATGATTGTTAGTGTGACTAACACGTATGAGGTCCGATCCTTCACAATTACTCTAGAATCAATGAGCAGCAGCTATTAATTATTATATTTAAATACTTCGACATTTTTCCATTGTAATTATAGCCTAGAAGCTCACATGCATAATTTGTACAAAGATAATAATTAACTAAACTCAGAGAGATATTCGTGAGGTCATTCAAAAATTGTTCGAAAGTATTATAAAGATTTATTGCAACATTTACTAGTATTGAACTGATCTATATTTTTTACTGGTAAATAAATACCTACTATTGTAAACTAGCCAACTGAATTGTATGTATACGTACCTTTTCTTCGAATACAGCCACATTGCAGGCCGGAGTTCTACAGCAAAGGCGTAGACAATCCTCTCTCGATTTCGGTCCGAGATCAGTTTCACTAATATAGTGAGCTCCGATGGCTTGGGAATCGTTAACCTGTGAATGACAAGAGAAATTCCGATTCGGTCGTTTGTTCAAAGAAATTTCTTACACTTTGCTCATCAATCTGTGACAAAGCGCCATGTGATTTTCTCTGTGTTCTGACACTCATTACGTGTCCAATTGTGTCATGAACTGGGAGAATGTTGGCTTCGGAAAAGCCAATTGTTTCGATTCGCTCAGAATGAAAGGAATGAATAGTTGTGTGATAGCATTATATTTTTTATTCTGCAGAATCTTCTAAACGAACTTACTAATTTAACTGAATGCAGTATTAAAATGTATAATTTAATGTACAATTCTACCAACATAAAATCAGTAAATCATCTTACTTTAATGATGCTACCATCACTTATTTCATAGTTGGGTAAACATATGTTGTCATCTTCGTAGAAATTATTGGCGTCGGCAGCAAGCGAGCTCATCGCAGCATTTCTGCTCGAATGACAGGATGTTGTCACCAAAAGAATTAGAAAGACACTCAATAGAACGAAAAATGATTTGTGCGAAAGACGCTGATCTCCTCCTCTGTGCAATTGGGGCATCTTGAAGTCAATTCAACCAAATCGGGATTCAAATGGAAAACTTTTTGATACGATAACGAATCGTTTTTTATTAGTTTCTAGAGTTTTCTCTCAAGCCACCAATGTAGAATCTGACTATTTAGGTAAATGCTTTTTATTGTATCGGCACTGTGAGTTTGTTGGTCTACTTTTTCGAAAAATATTAGCAGTACATTGTAAGGGGAGGGATTCGATTGTGAAGTCAATTGCAATTTGTATAAGAATACGTGTGTGTGCAGTGGTTAGCTTAGCAGCAGTGGAAATAAACGTCACCAAGATGTGTCACGGCTGCGTTTAGTAAAAGATGGGGTAAGAAAGTTCACCAAAATAAGATTCCTTTGCCATTCAATTACATACTTGAATTTGGAATAATCAAGCGAAATGCTTACTTCAGCAGACGATATCAACAGTTAGTTCGTCGGTCTTGATTTAGATTTTTACACTGTTGATAGTATAAAATTGCCAGCTGTATTTTCGGTGTATGATTTCGGTCTTGCAATTAGTTGTTGCAGCGTTGGTTTCGCTTTGTGGTAAATACTTGAGGGCACATCTGTCCTTTTAAATAAATAAAAATTCTTTACAAGAAAATAAAGACACGGTTATTGGGTGAATGTAGAATTCTTCATGATTACTTCACAAAAAGCTGCAAAGTTGGGAGTGAATGTTTTTTGTCAAACTATAGAGCTGAAAGTTGAAGATAACATTACAGCCAGCGTGTTTCTGGCGAATTGTTTCAATTTTCAAAGCAAGTTTCTTGGGCCATTCTCTGCTTTGCACATGGAACTTTCCTGGCTCGTCAATATTCGGATGTGGGTCGTACTCGTGGTCGGAGTCAAACGGAATCCATAGAAATATCGATCGCATTCTAGGCTGTATCTTCGTTCAATTGAATCTTATGTAGTTCTTGTTACATTACTTTATGTTACGGCTAAGAGCAGTCGGGAGATTCTGCTTCTATAGAAAACCGTTACGTACGTGCATAAACGTGTCATCCATATATTACATTCAGGGATCTTAACTACGTTGTGGGACAAATTTCAAATGCACTTTTATTCGTGGTGACTAGGAAATATTGGATTACTGTCTTAGCAACTCCTGGCAGTAGAAACTCGCAAAAAAATTCATTTCTTAGTCATTTTGTCAATGCTAATTTACATTGGAAATATCCTATATTCAACTAGTGAGTTTCAAGAGTTAGTTAGTTTCCCTTGGATCTTACATGTAAATTTCTTTGTGGATTTTGAGAATATCCGGCAACATAAGAATTTATATACGCTTCTCTCTATCTGAACTATCTGTAAACCTTACATTCAAGAGTTATCTCTCACGCCCTGGAAAAGTGCTGTACAAAGCAATATAATTGCCGTTCTAGAGCTTTCCTCTCCTCTATCTATAACTCTCTTCAATTGAGATGTCACATCAGCTTACCAGACTTAACAGGAGATTTTCCTACTCAACCGTCTCTGAAGTCTCAAATGAATTGTTTCCATATGCCTGGCCAAAAAATCCTTCATATGGTCTAATTCTCTCGTCCACTTAAACAGTGTTTTTATACCCTTCGACGGAAAAGTCATTGTCGCCAACAGAGTGCAAATAACCATACTATTACAAGAACCATTGGTTATATTTATTGAGCTGTTAGATAGAAGTATTGTGGTTTGAACTTTCCTTATTACAATTACATGGAACTGAATAAAATGAAAGAAATTTAGCGCTTTTACACATGGATTCACCTCACGGATGCTTCTTTCACTCTGTGTGGGAACCCCCACGATTTTATGTAAATTCTGATGTACAGTTTCCTTTTAGCTTACGCCGAACACGTACATGGACTATGAACGATATTTCTCTCTGAGCTGACTGAGCAAATAACATTGGCGGAGAAGATGAGTCAAAAAGAAGAGTATAGGTAATGTTATATGCACATTACATGTGCAATGTACGCGGATACATTTTTAAAACTGATTCAGCATCTTGAATGAGGCGTCTCCGTGCAAGAGACAAATCTGTTATTCTACACTGCCTGTATATTTGTAATAAGAAATATGTATTGCAGTTACGCACTGACAACCACCTTTCCATACCCCACAAAACATATCGGCGCTTGACATTGACTGCTTTGTACGTTCTGTCAACACAGAAAATGATTTTGTTCCAATCCGTTACTTCTGTTGTATGTAGAAGAACACGAGTGTAGATTTAAATTATTAGTATTCTGTAACCATTCTCTATAAATGCCTAAAACCTTGATCACATTTGTCATTCTGCTGCAGTGTTACGATTAATAGTACCGCACTGTGGACAAACAAGTACAACACGCCTTTTAGGAGTTTAATTTTTCTGTCTATGTACATTGGTGTGTCCGCACAACGACGATGTATGTAAAATATTGTTTACCTTTTGCGTGTTACATACTGGTGCTTCTAATTTGTAACCAATTTTTATCATTTGTATTGATTTTCTAATTTTTTTCAATAAATTTGCATTTTCAGCTTTGTCGTCTCCAATTTACAACGAAACTGGTTTTGACCTTTAAAGCAGGTTGACCCTTTCGTACAAAGTTTTTCAATCCTTTTAAATCAGATGACATGAAATATAATTTATGTAAGATCAGCTTAAACATACAGTTTAATTCTGTAGCGTACCTATAATTTTTCGTGGTTATTGTTGGTTCGTTATTGCATGTTTCCATAAACATATAATCAGGAAACTAGGACTAGCTGACTACAACCAGAAGATTGACTACCCCAAACAACCACTTATGGGAAATTGGGTCAATAAGTTGAAAAAATGTTCCAAAATTTAATTGTGCCAGTGCACATATGGTTATAAAGATTATGTTGTGCCTACAAAAATGTGTGAAAACAATTCTTAATCCTCTAGCAATCCGATACTGAGCATATACATAGCTTGCATGTGCGGAACATGCGTTGAATGTCCTGCTATCACAAACCGTTACAACAAATTCTAAAGCTAGTAAATAAAAGCTTACTAAAATACGCAGCAGATAAAAGGACAATTGGAGCCTGGAATCCTGGAGTCATAAAACCGTTCATGTGTCAATTGATTGTACACAGTTGAAGATATTGTTGATGGATGGTGATAAAGGTTTTTCCATAATAAATAATTATGTGTTATCTCATAAACACACACGCATTCGGAGTATTTAGAATTTATGTAGACACCACAATCGGACCACTGAATTACTAAAAGGACAACAACGGTAGATTACGTAAACCCATTGAGCTCTACTTACATACCCTTATTGGTTCAATATAAACCAAATTAATAATAATAAGTACATGTTGTTCACTTGGAAAAAGCTGTCAATTCCTTTCAATCTGATCGAGAGCACTTACGTTCTGTGTGAAATTTTAGGGACAGTACGCAGAGCGAACGTAAACAACACTCTGCTGTATTTTGATGATAAGATGACTCTCATCATTGTCATCATCATCTCACTCAACTTTGAATTGGAAACCACTCATTATTATGGAACGAAATGCTTTCTGTACCACAACCTCATCATACTAATTCGTGCAAATGAGATTGTCAGGGCACATAAGTATATACCTAGTAGATCCGCTATAAACATATGTGCGTGTAACTAATCCCTATAGTACTATATCAAACTAGGTGACTAAAATGATAAATTCATTTTAGCCATATTCAGTCTACTGCCAAAATAAGCTTTCGATAATACACACACAGTACCTACAAACTTTCTTTCATTTTATTCTGCTATCTGTGTACTTGTCAGTACAATGTATGTGTAAGCTGTGTGCGTGTACTCTTTTTATCTAAACAGTGTTTACAGCTCCAATGTTTGTATGATTCCACGGTTGTTTGTCAGATGATTTTCTGGGAGACTGTTACCTGCTGGTGATAATGCTACATTGAGCCCCTCTAATAAACCAATAATGGTGGTGCACTAAAACTAAACAGACACAATATGTTCAGTCACGTTAAAGGAAACTCGTTTAGTTAGTCATCTAAATAATGAATTCTACGAAACTTTGTTAAATTATCCCTCTCCCACGTAAAACCACACCATGCATGTATACCTGCTCATTTAAGCATGCAACATTATAATGTATGCTATTCCATATGCAATCATTCTTGAGCAGCTATCAATTTCATGATGTACTCTACATTCACTCTCGTCATGACTGGCATTAACTGAACACTACTACTAGCAACATTGTACATACATAGTAATCAAAGTTTTGCAGTCGCTAGAGAATTCAAAACTATTGTTGGAGCACTTAAAGTTACATATATGTCTCCCCTTTGTGTACTCCGCTGTTTTCATTACAAAGAATGTGTTCCACTATATAGTAGGAAACCACAAAGTGTCATGAAGAGTCAAGGTAAGGCATCTTAGGACGAACACAAACAAAACACAATGGTTGTAAACTTCAAACTACAATGCACTTCAATCTACAATAGTAAAAAAAAGCAATATGTAAGAATTCATAAATAGGACAGCATGAATAAAAACAATCATTCATTGCCTATGAAGTCATCAGAAACAATGCAGAACAGCAGATAGCTAGGCCAATGCTACTGACTCAATTCAATTCATGCATTTTATTCTATGTACTATATAAATACAAGGTACACCATGTATCTGATTAGCATGTACGAATAGCTAGGTAAGTAACAATGTATTATTTTTAGCCACCACTAGTTATCAACGTTTGCAAGAGAGCAATCTATGACTCGATACGTACAATTGTTTTATGAAAGCCTTTTATATATAAATACATATGTGCCACCGTATATACGGTGGCAGGTAAGTCTAAAATCAGAGGTTTAGCCAACAGTTACATTATCTGGTGCTGGTTAAAAGCATGCAAAGGTGTATTTGCCATCGTAATGTTACCTTTAAGTTTTTACGTTTACCTGAACTAAGTTATATAGCATTATGATGGTTCTTTAGTGTGAAGGTCAAAGTTAGAGTCAGAAGAGCTCACTGACGGCCAACCAGAGGGGCCCACAATACACAATGTCTGCTGGCTGAGTGCACGTAATGTATTGTATAATGATCATGTACATAATGGTTATGGTGTTCATAGTAGTACATATGTATGTAGTAGTACGGCTGCGATGTGAACGATGTCTCACTGCAACACAACACACACTCACTCCCTACTATGTAGGTATATATTTAGTACAGAGTGAGCACTAGCGGCCAATGTAATTCCCAGTTGTGCTCTAACATCGCATTGTATGCTCGCCTTTCCCATGCCACACTATATGAGTGCTTAGCTGTTCAGTAGTGGCTTTTCCTTGGTGTTGTGTTGGTTCAGGAGATTCGGTGCTCCTGTCAAAGCGAACTTTTGGAAAATATTCTACCCGAACTTGACTTGTAAAAGGACTGGATTGGGAATAGAACAATTGTTAACATGCATAGTATATGCAGAAGAAGTTGCTTAACTGTCAAACTATCGTAGGAGGAGCAGGATATACTTATTGTTAGTACAACAATAAAAAATCTAGGTATGCTAATAATATTATATATTTCCTATTGTGTTTTCGCATTTTATTTTAAACGTGAGTAAAATCCTGTAAGTACAATCTTATGTTCCCACTGTGTGTAAGTGTATAGCTAGACTATGTGTTTCTATAATGTACGTACGTATGTACATATAATAGTTATATGAGTCAACTGTAAAGTGGTCGTATAAAAATCTACTTATCTGTACTGCAGCTAGTTTAAGAACGTTTCAGATTCACAGACAACCACTTAGCCACCACTACAGTCATGCTAATAGAATTTTTATTTGGGATGTGTTGTGGTTTTGCTGAAGGCAGAACTGTTATACAAGTACGTGTACGTAGCAGTAGAACTGAGCCAACAAAATCATTTGGTCTTGACATTTGTCGATTTCTTTGAAGTTTGCATTCTCAGGTGCATATGATTTGCATTCAAGACAAGAGAACAGGATGCAAATTTTTAATTCAGTCAATTCCAATGTGTGTGTGTGTGCAACGCAGCTGTGCATGGTTCGATATTCTGTGCCTACGTTTAATATAACCAGAACAGAATATGCTACTGCTTCTATCCGATTTCTTTTTCCTTTATGCAATATATTGTAATTTGGTATAAACAAATTGAAGTAGGTAGATAAACTTTTGAAAGAAATTTAGTCGAGATTTTAGTAAATAGTACTGGATGTATTTAATATTAAGTTATAAGCTTCGTTTATTTTAAATTATCAAAAAAAATCGGTTTGTAATCGTTTTTTCCACTACAAACGTAATTATTATATTAAATTTGCCTTCTGGCGCTCTTATGTTGTATTTAAGGTGAAACTTGTTTGGCTTAGCTGAAACTGCCTACAACATGACGTTGGTTGGTGTTTCCTGTGAAACTTTTTCGTTGTGTACATATACAAGCATTTCCTTTTAGTTTTGAAGTTGGCCTGCCAGCAAGTGTGCTGTTGAATTACTCATTATAATTGCATACAGTAAATACAGCTTACTACGATGAAGCTATGCAAATCTTTGGTGCACAGTCACACAGACTCTTTAGGTTTCATCATCATTAGCATAATAAGTCATAAAATCATGGTTGCTTTCTAGTTGTATTGTATTCGTGTCAGCATTTGTAGTTTGTGTGTCCTTTGACTCAGTTTTAATTTCACCGCCGCAGTGCCCGCAGAACCACCATTATTAGGTAATTAAAATTTACAACTTCTAATAATTACAGTTCTCATTGATTGTTACATAATTCTAAATTAAATTAATTATTAGCTGCCTACACGCATGGGATAGTTATGTGTGTTTGCAAATCGAAAACTTGTCGCAAACTGTTTGTCCAACAGTACGACAAACAAGCAATTATAGACTTTCTTGACACTTACAAGGTAACAGTGTTGCGAAATGTTATTTCCCACAACTATACGTGTTATGTTTTCCATTCTAAAAAAACGTGGTGCAGTTGTCATCCCTTTAGGCTACATTACCTAGTACAGTTTCATAAAATTGCAAATGGTAACGTTAATTTGTCACATATAAAAGTTAACGTGGCGTAATAACAGTGTGTAGTATAGTTGATAAAAACAGTCTTGTTATTTTTCTGGTAGCTCGTCATCCATGCAAGTATTTATGATATCTACAGGCACTGTTATGTTTGCGATCTTGGTAGATAACAGAGTGTAGAGCTACATAATTATAGGATGGACATTACTTGTGTAACACAAGTTGTGTTCTGAAGGCTAGGTCGTATATCCAACATTCATAGCAAGCTAACAATAAGGAGAAAATTTCAGAATTCTGATCTGGCTCAGAGTAGATGGAGTTTCACAGATAGACAGAGATATAAAATAAAGCCAATATATGAAAGTGCCTACTCGTTGTTATCATCGTACTCCCTATATCGTTATAGGGGCGACGAAATAACAAAAATAAATAACATCAGTATACAGTACATCAAACAAATGGATGTTGAAGTTGAAGACGTCTATATCTCCGTAGTGCTGTTTGTTTGTCGACTGTTATCTTGACTTGTCGGAGAATGGGAAAAATATAATATAAACATTTCTAGCTTGAAGCCAGGGAAAATGAATGTTGCAGTGGTGGAGGAATGAGAAGAGATGATGAGAGTAAGAGCACATCTTGACTTGACTCTTGACTGCTATGTAATGTGACATAGAACGTGGAGAGCTCTTGAATTTTTTATTAGTCTCGAGTCTTACGGAACAGAAAATGTTGGAAGTGTGCTGTGCATGCACTCCACACTACGATATACATAAGTACTATGTAGTCGTAGGTAGAGGAAGGGTAAAAAATACTAGCCGAGAAATGAATGTATATGTATGTACAATAATAATGAACAATGTCGTCGCGGAGTGTTATAAGTAATAGAAGAAAAGTGGGAATCCAAAGAACTCATCCACGAATTACAAGTACGAGAAAGACGGGGCTCTCTCTGTCTACCGCTCTTACATATCTGTAGAAACATACACACACAGAGAAATAGGAGAGAACCCGATTCGGTGTTTGAGCAGACTCACTGTGTTCCATTCTTGTTCCGTGTCGTGTTCTCTTCTGGGTACTTGGCTGATTTCGCTTAGTTCACGGTTCTAAGATCATATCATAACTATTGGCTGGCTGGTACGGTATGCTTTAAATTGGACTGGCTGACTTGGCCAGATAGCATACTAGAGTTAGGACTGCACTTACTATTGACTACGTTTATGGACTATCCAGAAACTGATCCTGGTGAAAAAAAATCTGTTCCTCTTCTGCTGGACATGGTTCTTGTGGTTGTGAGTAGAGGATGGGGTTATAGGTAGGAAAGAGAAATTGAACAGCAAGTTAAGGTTGACAGGAAGCACGAAGTGAATCCAAAGGAGAGAGAAAAACTTGTCAAAATAAATAATTGAGCTGAGACCGCATAGTGCATAATGCAGTTGCAGTAGTTCCTCCAATGCAGCTATCTTTTGTCATTCAGTTTAAGTGTAATCATACCTTTCCACAGCCAATATTTCAATTCTAAACTTCTGTCATTTTACAAGCTTAAAATGCTACACTGAAACTAATATTATGAATTCTGTGATATGTTCACGATGTGATATCCTACCACTACTCTTACTACTACTACCATCATTTGTGTATGTAAGCTGTGGCCAATAAACACAAAAATAAGACCTACCTCGTACCTACAGACACAAAAGAATTTTCTGTAGAATTCACAAAGTGGTGTTTGAATTGTTGAAAGTTGTCTCACGAACCGAAACCAAAGGAAAATCATTTAATTCGTTTGTCATCCGCTGTGTTTTCGTATATGAAGCTGCAGAATAAGTGTTGATCTTGATTTGACTCGACCCATTCATCTTGTACGTATGGTTGGGTTACTTTTACTTTCAGTCTCTGGACTAATTTCAGCAATTATTTTTTATGTCTAAAGGGTAAAGGAGTTTTCCAAATGGAGTGTGAAGTAACTTCCTCGCCAGCGTCTTCTTATGGCACGAATTCCGCAGCCTCCAGAACCACAACAAATGGTGGAAGCCCGACGGGGGGTCATGGAACGTCTTCAGCTAGCCCAAGGACCAGCAGCGGCAGCACCAAAAGCCAACTTCATGTAGACTTTATGGATAATGGGGAGGCGAAGGAAAAACAGCGTGAGAAGTATCTTACTGCCAAATATGGGAGTCATCAGATGAGTTTAATACGCAAACGTTTGTCCGTCGAAATGTGGCTGTACGATGAACTTCAGAATCTATTTCCTGACACCAAGGTAAACAGTTTCAATATTCGCTTATACTCTTTGTTAAATTAGGATTAGCCTGTAACAAACAAACAAAAATAAGTTGTCCGATTTCTACTTAGGATTTGAAATTTTTAAGTAAGCATTCGTGCCTGATGATTGGCCGATTTACAATGGTTTATCCAAGGTTTACAATAAGTATCAATATAATAGTTACATACGTAGGATGCAGTTATTTACATTGTCGTGACTGCCTGTAACATAGAGACCAAAAGTAATCATCCGTTTTTATGAAGAATTCTTATTTGCACAAATAATGCATAATTTCATTGTCACGTTTCGCAGACTCTCTCTTAAAATCTCTCTCTTGAGTACACTCAGCACCCTAACACACCTCCATAAGCCATGTGAACTCAAGTGAATTCTATGTACGTACATACATCATATCATATACTAATATATAGTAAGTCCAAATCAATAGTTGTCTACCTGAAACTCGTTATAACGAGGCATGCTATAATAAATGCACTTTTTATAGCCATTTGTTCGTATGGAGTTCGTAAAGCGTCGTCCAGTCTCGTTTCGCAGATAAATATTCCACAATGGCCAGTTAGCACAACTAACACTAGCACTCACATTACTGCAGAGCCCATTAGACAGATTAAATCTCGTATCGTCACTCTCAGACTTCATCGGACAAAATTAACTATCATAACGCATTCAGAAACGATTGTCATATTTATTATTAGTAAAGAACTATTTCTCTCTATATGTCTTTTATATTGGAAACATCAAATTTATATGATGCTATGGGAAATCCAACTTTTAGTGACAGACACATTCTTAACGAACGCGCTCACACTCATTAGTGCAGTGAATTCATGAAGTGCACTGCACACTAAAGAGAAGACTAAAGGTGTCCGCCTCGTTAGATAGCTCAGCTACTTGACATCGCCTTCCACTTTAATATTTAATTTTGTCAAGAACACAGATACATTTTGGCTAATGGATTTTTTCTTTTTATCTCTGAGCCGAGCAGATAATAAATTTTTATTTCACCTCATAAATAAAATCATTAATCTCTAAAAACTTGGCGCATAAAATGTTCTGTATAGTAAGTAGGACACGCTGGACTGGATTTTGATGCCTCCTCTTCTGTCTTCTTCTGGTTTACAGTATTTTATATACTTGCAGAGTTGAGATAGTGCAAGTGCTAGAGGTAGAGGAGGTAGTAGTAAATGTGCACACACAATGTGTGATAACAGGAGCTACTAGAAGGCGATGAATTTGATGTGTGGTAATCACATGACGAACAAGAGATGAGTTTTCCTATATATGTCTACTTATGTCTAACTCGATCTCAGGAGTGCTCAGGTAGCAATAATGGGAATCGTGGGGAGCGGAAAAGGAAAGAATGGGTAACAAATTACGAACGTCTGTCTGTACCCATTACAGTGTAGTTGTAGTATTTGCACTGGAGAAGTTTGAGTCGATGTGTAGACACGGGACGCTAAGTTGCCTTTCCTGTCCCACTACAGAAAATGAGTTTTACCTTATAACTACAAATTGCATTTGGATTTTTATTAAATGCTAACCCTACTACATGTTTGAAGAGAGTAAAATTGACTTTGCTCTTTCTTGTAGTACTACAAAACTTTAACGTAGTAGTTCAAGCTCGTTCCTGCTTCCACAGTAGATATAACTACTACTTTTTTAATCTTCAGTTGATATACACCCACACACTCACACACTCACATATATGAAGCTACAAAGGAGAGTCATGTCAATCTCATGCTTTACGCTCTCAAGCTTTCAATCTTCGGCTTTGGCTTGGCTTTTCGGCTAGAAGCTTCTCTTTCTATTAAATATTTATTCCTCGAGGGCTTTTCATCACTACTACATAGCTAGAATTACAGGAGTGCTGTTTATTCGTCTATATCATTACTTAGTTAGCACATGTTTCAGCATTAGTAGCATCCTTTTTGCTGTATAAAAGAAAAGTGCGTCGTTTTACACAGCTGTACACCACAGTCTTCCAATTAGAACAATGTAGCTCTATTTATTGATTCTACTTATGTATGCAGTGCACATCTACGCGCGAATTAAACATGTACAATTTAATATGATTTGCTTGTATTTACAACATTTTCAAGTGCAGAACGTGAGCACGTGCGTTTCTTCTCTTTGCATTGTTACAAGTACGGTAAGCAGGTAATTTCTCGATGGTTGTGCATTTACAATTAAAATCACCAATTGTTTTTCTAATAAGTGATAGGTAATTTAATAATCTGTATATTACGGTTATACTTATTGTTAGTAGCATCACCGCTGCAGCATGACTATGACTAATGTAGTTAAGGATCGTTTTCACATTGGCCATTGTAGTGGAAATTATTACAAGTAGTGCGAATCAACATAATATTATGTCGTTGTTTTACTATAATGTATTACATATGTATGCAATTTTAGGTTATAGCACTTGAGTTAACTATCAGCACATTTGAGGAGGAGATTCAAAATCAGAATTCACCACTCTACTGCATAGACTGTAGATTAAATTTTCCAATTCTAACCACGGCAGAATATTTGGTTTTCTGCATCGAGATGCATGGGTGTTCAGGGGGCAATGTAGAAGGATATCAGTGAAAACTAAAGTGGGATGTGATGTAGCCAAGAGGAAAGAGTTTTAAGGCGGACATCAAGTCTTTCTGACAATGACTCTCGAACACTACCTACTATTTGTCATTGTCTCCTTTGTATCAGGATAGAGTGCATCCACGTTGTTGGGTACACCGCACCAATGTGAGTTTTGCAGTGTAAAGTAAGTGCCTTGGCCAAATACGTTTTTGTGGCAGTCACTACATTAGATGCTTGAACAGGGATTCGAATAATGATGGCGTTCTCTCCAGAAATGTCAGCACGTTGCATTGTGCAGACTTTATTTATGCATAAAGAGAGGAGGAAACAGCCACAAAGGCATGACTACTGTATGACTTCTGGATTGCTGGCTCTCACAACGTTTTACTATTCACTACTGCCAATACTGTAGTATTTTGGAACAACGAAGCATACTGTTGGATGTGCACCGGTGGCGGGTACAATACATTATTCGGTTAGGTAGGCATAGGCATATTGTGATTTCATTGAGCCTCCTTTGTTTACCAAACGCAAAGCATATAAAGGTGTGAATTAATATTCTTCGTCCTCGTTCTATCTTGACTTGAGCATTGTGTGCAATGTGAAATGAAACGTAATGGCGTGTAGTGTTAGGTTTGGCACACAGCAGATGCATTAACTTATCTGTACTAAAGTAGACCTCGTGCATATGCCCAACAAAACGAAACATAGCCCCCTACCTACACTATTACATAGACTTTAGATATAAAGGGTGAGCATAAGTTTTCAGAGCTATGCAGCAACTTCCCTTGCTCTTGGGAGACTTTATTTTGCAGAGACAAGTCTTTTCACCTTTCAGACAGACAGACTAGACTTCTTTGCTGCAGTAAACTTTTCCCTGTAGCGTACCTATGCACGTTAGAGTTGGGATTCTACCTAATAACCAACAGTCACGTGTATGAGAGCAGCCTTCAAGATAGAATGCAATCACTTTCACCGAAAACCCAGTTATCCTTGTTATTTTTACGGAGTAGGTGTTAAGGTGGATACGGGATCAACATTGAACCGACGTGAAGTGCCACTAAAAGCTACGAGCACTTAAGCATCGGTGAATCGATAAGCTCAGGATCGATTCGATTTCTCCAAGCTTTATTGAATCGGTCTCGACTCTACTGCTGCTGCAAATGTAGTTCTTGTTGTAACTGCTTGTATCTGCACAAGCACCACAGCTTTTCCTAGATTCCTCTATTGCATTTCCACTAATATTTATAAAGAGGGACATTAACTTTTTTCCCGAGTCTTGTAGCCTCTTTTATGCTTATGCAGCAGTCACTTACACAATGTACCACCACAAATGCGGGGTTTTCATGTTTCTTTAGACAATTAAATGCAGCAGCTACCTTAACCACTTATACCGAATTTTGTAATTACTTCAAGAATGAGTCATTCTGAACCGAATTGAGTTAGTCTAGTTGAGTGGGCGAAATGTGGAGTACTGTGCGCTTTTCAGTACAGTCATATTTTTCTTTCCACAAAGTAAAAGGTTGCTAATATTTCAATATTTGTAATGACCTAAAATGAGTATCCATTCACCGTTCACACAAAGCTTATATAATACGTGCAAAAAGCATGTAATATCACAACATACCCTCTCTCTTTGTGCGGTGCACAGCATTCGTATAAAAAATTGAGATTGTTGTCCCAAATAGGTAGCCAACTACTGCACATTCAAGCTGTCATAGCTTTTCTCTGGAAAACCCACGCAGGAAATACAAAACTTTGCCCTGTGTGTGACTCGTTTTGGTGTTGAGTTCGTGTGGCAGATATTTTTGCACTCACACACATATTTTCGTGCATGAATGCTCTAGGTCACTTTACTTATATTCACGAAGTGAGAGATATGAGAAGTGGGTTAAAATGCCGAATGAAAAAATAAGTACCATGTACACTCTACAGAACATTCGTGTGATCCTTTATAAACCGCAAATGTATTTGTAACAAATTCTTTGTAAATAACTGTCAAATGATTTTCATTTTTTCCTTGTAAATTGATTAATTTGTCACTTGACACTTCAAAATTATCTTTGATAAATATTTGCGTAGTGTTATCCAGATTGAGCCTCAATATCGACCTGTCGATACTGTGTAAATGTAAAACTAATTGATTTTCAAAGTAAATGAGACTAATTGCCATTACATTACCTACAGGTTCGTTGATATTTGGAGAAGGTAAACAGTAGATTAACACAATTTTGTACTTTGCACTGTAAAAATGATGGTAGTTGACGGTTGCTGAAATCAGTTATACAACCATCGTCTGTGTAAGTAAAAGGTTCAGTAATTATGAGCACTTCAATACTGTATAATTTTGTCAAGGTAGAAGTACCAATGTATGCAAATGCTCAATGGAATTTGGAATAGCAAATAAATATTGGGTAAAAACGAGCCCAACATTAACGTAAAAGTTCCAAAAAAAATTTGAGTTCACAATCCAAAGTGTGAATTCGTAAAACCTCTTAAAGAACTGCTTAGAAAGACTAATCCTTCTAAGATGGATAGTTGCTGGTGTTTAAATGCTAATTTAGGTTCTTAACCTTCGTGTTGTATGAACTGCTGATAATACTGCCATGTCGTAGTGAATGCTCAAGGGAGGCATCCTTGCGTTAAGTATTCGATAAAATATAATGATAAATACCTTAAATATATGGCATAATTTTCTATTATATACTTAATAATAGTTGTACTAAAAATGAAGCAACGGGTAAAATGTGCTCTGTAACTTATCATTGTTGTTTTTTCGCCTTTTTTATCGTCACATCTGCAGGAGGTAACTCACACCCTATATACAAACACTTTTGTACATACATACTATATACCTACATAGAATATGCATGTACTAATATAAGAAAATCCCAATAACTCGAACAATGGGTTTCACATATCATAAAGCGTAGAGGTTCATTTTCGATGACGAGTGTAACACCAACAGAAAGCAACTTTTTTTAGCAATAGCTTACATGTTATATTTGATGGTTCACTCAGGCATTTTCATACAAAACCAGAAGTTCTTAACGCATTTTAGTGCTTTACCCGTACAATTGTACACATGTGAGTAAGTTTATCTCGCACTGAAAGTATAGGAAGCAGTTTGTACTATAATGCAAACTTACATGTAATGATGTACTACGATGTACGATTTCGTTGGAGAATGTATTAGTAACAGAGAGGAAACAAGGCATTTTATTAAGCAACACATTCAGACTTACTTTAACTTGTAAAAAGTTGAAGAGACCCTTCGTGAGTGAATTTCTCGAAGCATGAAGAGAGTTGCTTTTTTGGGAGTAGATCTTGTGTGCAGATAAAGTAATGTGTAATGATTTTTGATTTGCTTCTATTTCTTCTCTGTCATGACAGAGAGGCAAGTCAACTTACTCAGCACAAACTACCAGGAACACAGACACAAAGAAAATATATTATTTATAGCGTTGCAGAAAGCATACGTATGTAAATAGTAGCAACAATGGCAAGCAACAACGAACATTATTTGTAGTAAAAATAGAGTAGACAGCTTTGACGTGAATAGACCCATATTTTAGAGTCGTACATATTTACCAAAGAGTCATAAACATGTATTATACATTTAATGTAGGCCATCAATCAGACTATACAAGTTAGACATTGTAGAATAAATCCTAGTGTAGAATATTGTATTGATCAAATCGGCTTCGAGTGACTAAACAGACCAAGAGATAATAGAATTGCGTGTCTATAACTGCAAATCAAATATGCATAATTCTGACTGCACACTGCTGAATACTTTAATTAAATTTTCTTCTGAGAATGTTCGTGTTGTGTGGTTTATTGCGACCACAATCAACGAATACAACTCAGGATAATATTCAGACGGTTTGCGTTGGCTCACAATGTGCTGTTGGCCAGCAATGCCAGCATGAAAGAGTTTATAGCATTTACAATAAGCCAATAGTCATATAAATAGCAAGAATCGTATGTTTATCATCTCTTGAAAACAACTTCGTGTACATTAGACCACAGTCGCAGTGAAAAGTGGCTTTATAGTCCATTGTACGTTCTAAGTACTCCTTTTATGCTACTCTGTTGCTCGGACGCTCTCCTCCGGACATTCAGAGCCATTTATGTATAAAGAGGAATACAGTAATTAAAGTAGCCACAGGAATTTTCTGCGTGTATATGTACTTCGTGTACTCGTACAGTCATACAAAAAGCAATAAGAAAAAATCGTTACAGTTGCAGTAAATCATTATAGTTCTAATACCTTGGGAATCGCACACATTATATGGCTAGTCAATTTTTCTGAAATCAACTAGACTTACGAAACAATCAGGCCGCTCGAGGAAACTGTACATAATCCCACCTCCAAACGCAAGTGCAGCCTTTTACTGTTGGTACCATGAAGTTGCAAATCGTCGCTCGTGAAAGTA
>JABASC010001144.1:0-26625 GCA_019776185.1 Plutomurus gul | reverse complement strand
TTAATTTTTTTATAGCCTATACTTTAAGTTGGGCCCATACGAACATTCCTGCAAAGTTTGGTGGAAATCGGTTCCGTAGTTCTTGCGTGATGGTGGCACAAACAAACAAACAAACAAACAACAAACAAACAAACAGACACAAGCGTATTATTATGATAAGATATATAGTTATTGTGATACAGGTGTACACAGTTGAGTGAACCACTCTACAATTGAAGGTAGTATTAAATGATGAAGGTGTAAAATTCTTTGTCTACACATGTGCCGACGATGCATTGCTTGTTAGTGCGTTAGCGCTTTAAATAGTCAATAGCCCGTTTTTTTTGGAGGACTGATGAATTTCGTTGGATTGTACACGTTTTGCGTTTTGATTTGGTGGTGTCGGTCACAATGAGTAAATAACTCAACTTTTTTCTGTTGGCAATTTTCTTTTGGTAGCAATGTTCAAATTACTTAGTAAGATTTAAGTAAATTATTGTTGCAGGGTTGGGTTGGAATTTGGAAATAGGGCCCAATCGTGTAAATTCTGTCGACCGACATTATTCCCCTGACATTGGCTGACTTAGATCAACATACTGCTTAATTTTTCTTGTTACTGAAGTGTAGCACAGGATTTTGAGGTTTACTTTGCAATAATGGCTTCATTTAAATTAATTCTGATGTACTTGCTTATTTCCTTTTCCTAACTAAGGTTTATTGTCTATATTCAACTAACCTCACATTACTAACCATACCAATCTCTAGCGAAACCAACTCAGCCTAATACTACATACAAACATTAAGTCTAACCGAACCAAACCGCAAGATATGGAACAACCTAAAGAGAACAGTTAGTTAGCGAAGGGACAAATAAATATCTGTGCTTTTTATACACAGTCAAATTGCTCCATGCATGCTGATCCTGTTATCATTTATAGTAGTTTTGAAGATAAATGGCAAATTGTGGGCACATCCAAGCTGTACTGGTAAGTCTAGTCAACCTGCAAGACCTCGTTTGTGTTTTTTCCTTTTGTATGACGATAAAGTTTTGAAATTCACAAAAAACATCTTTTTCTCGTGTTTATTTCGTGAACATTTAGAAAAGCAATTATTTGATATTGATTCAGGTTTTTAAATTTGGAAAAACAGAATAAGTACATTGCATGTGTGCATTGTTTAGTTATTTATCTGTAGTCAATCAGTATTAAATGTCATAAATGAAAAATGAGCACGGTAAATTAAATGAACAAGTTGTGAGAGATTAGACAAATGCCCTTTGCCTGAATTTATTTGACTATTGCAACCTTTTACCTACTACAACAAGATTTTCCCAAAATATTAGCATGTCTACCAGGCCAGGACTTTCCAGACTTGGCAATTATAATGGGGACTAACAGGTTTGTTCTATAGACCCTCCATTATAAATGTTGGTCGCTTTTAATTATTGCTTTCTCAGAAGACTGATTGTGGGAATTAATGTTCCATCCCATCGGTTTTATCTGATGTTTTATAACCCTCTACGAGGAGCAGCTTATAAATACGTACTACTAATTTATACATATTCTACCAATTACCAAGGGGCAACCTAGGCTCTGGTTATGCTCACAAAAATCTTAATTAGTCTGCCGTGTCAGCCATTCTCTAAAAAAGGCAATTGCTCCCTCGATTCTGGTACACTTGGAATTCACTAGTTCTTGTTCGCTTTAAATCACAAGTCTCTTTTACTGTCGTACTTAGGGCAAGGTAGGTATTAGTGCACGTGCAAATGCAAATACATATGTAAATACTATAATTTTATGTGTATATAATATGTAGTGCATCACAGTGTTTTTGTACTGTGTACATATACCCCTGACTGTTTTTGTTGAGATGATCACGTTTTTCTTAACCTGGTAGCATTATTGCGTTGTTTGTGACTTGTGACTGCTTTAAAAAAATTCTAACGATGAGTAACGTATTAATACATAATTTCAAAGCTGTTCGAGACCATTGCTTCAGTGAAATCAAATGGTTCGCATCAATTAGTCTGTGTGGAAGGAAAATTACGGGTGGGTGTGGGTTGTGGATATACGCACACAGGGTATGATAGATATAATGTTATTGTATTATTTGCTCTTAGTAATGCATTTCATTTCAGAAAAGTTCATCCATTTATTTGATAATTCGTTTTACACTGCTTATATGTATGTGTGGATTTTCCAATCCACTCACTGTACTCATAATTTAGATAAGGTTATTGGTACACGTAAATCCCCTACTACTGCATTAAGCAGTATGCACAATGGCCACATGTATTGTTAGACATCGTAGCCAGCACTGTTTTAGATACATAGTAGTAGTCTGTAGAGTTTGACGAAAAGCAAATAATCCTCGTCGGCTGTAGTGTGGTCTGACTTGCAGGTAGTTGCTTTGAACGAAGGAGTCGTCGAAAGGAAACCATTGAACCCAGACACTTTAGAGCTGTTGCAAAAAATACCTGTGTTAGCAAGGCGTGCGAATTATAAGTACTACTAGCGTAGGTATCACATTTGAGAGCTACATAATTGACAAGGGTAGGGAATGTGCTGTGTTACACATACACATATTCTAACAATAAGTGCTTTATGCAAAGTATAATACTATAGCACTACTATAGGTGTGCATACATTGTGTTACACAACATCATATGTGAATACGTGAATGCAGGACGACAACTGTTACAGTAGAAGATCTGTAGCACTACAGACAACACTATTTGTAAACGTGTTACCTGGGGTAGTTGCTGTGTTACTATTTATCTATCTACTAAATATACAGATAATGAATATCCACAGGATTCATCCACAATTCATTACTTGGAAGTAGGAAGCGGCAGTCATTTGCATGAACCATAGAAAAGTAAGAAGACATTGGGATATTCTCATTTTACTATTTGCACTTGATAATTCGTTTGGTTTATTTTACAGTCCGAAAAGTTCTGTTATTTCGTTTGTCATGATGAGTGAATGCGAGATTTGTCTGAGACTGTGTGCCAAGTGAATACTACACTGTCCGCTATCTAACTACGACCACGTTATAGTTGAATTTTGCATGTGAATGCTGGGGAACGGATACTCCACTTCTGTAACGTGTTTGTAACTGCACATGTATGATTTGAGTGGCTGACTTGACTGATTATTGTGAGTAGGGCTGTGATGTGACTTGACTTCACTGCTGTGTGTGTGACTGTTTGAAAATTCTCAGGGCTAATTTTTTGTGTTGAGTTATTCCTTTTTTGGAGTTGGTGAGCTGAGCATTCGAAGGTTTTCTGAATACAAATGTAATCATCGTTTTGATTTTGAGATTGCAAAAGATTCTCGAGAAAGACAAGTGAAGTTGAAGGAGATGTCGTTTCTCTTACGTTAGAATTTTGTAATGGATTACTAGAGTTGATGTTGATACTTGAGTGAGAAGTTAATAAAACCTACACACTGGTAGTCTATCTACTAATCTGGTGTGCTTTTATATGCCTACACGTGTACTAAATATCTGTAATACGTGAATGTGTATTGGGAACAGAACATATAAAATCGTCAAGTCACAGTTGAATGGATTAGTGTACGATACGAACCTTGTAATAGCATGCAATAATGTATGTGGTATATACATATAAATGTGCAGTATTCGTAAAAAGTCAGAATGAAGAGATGAGTATGTTCGGATCAGATAAACAGTGAAGTGTAAAGAAAGTCGAATCATGCTTTGAATTATTGGCGTGAGTTTGACATTTGAAGGCTTCCCGTACACAGTGCAAAGCGATTGTTGCAGTGCAGTGCAAGATTAGAATACACGAAGGATCTCGCATTACACTTAAAATTCATTGCAATATAATACAGTATTTGCATTGAGATTGGCCTAAATCTGAGCCTTAGTTTTGTAGCTATGAAATCATCCCTGAAGGTAAAATAATCTAATGAATAATACATTCTACGTTACTCGTTACGAGGACTTGTCAGTTTAACTTTAGTTAGCCATATTTCTCTCAGTACGGTTTATAACACATACATTGTTCACTATATTAGTACACAGTGTACAGTCAGTTGAGATTTTGTAAGAGACACATTGATAATCCATGTGAGATTTGCATAATATTGTTGACACGATAAAATCTTGCGAATTTACACGTTAAGCATTAGTGCTTAAAATTCGTTCCCAGTAAGATCGCGTTCCCGTTAATACCGAGATTTATTTGTCCTTATTGATTATAAACTGTTGATGACAGTTTTTGTCAGTGTACTACAATTGTGCAATAGTGATGTAGAGGCTTTTCTTTTGACACTTGACGCAATTTATTGAGCGTTTTGTTTGGTAGTGTAGAGAAAATGTATCTTAGTGCTTGCCATATCACGTATACTTTTTTATCGCGAATAGTTTCCATCGTGTGATTTTCAAACATATACCTATAATTACCTTTTTATCACTCTCGCCCACATTGTCATGTCAATAGGTGGGCGACCATTCTTGTCTAAACCTTTACGAGTGTTTTGCATGCTTTGCGCTTTGCTTTACCAACGTGTTCTCCGATTGGATTAAATGTTGGTGGAAGAAACACATTAAAGAAGTCGTATCAGTACAAAAGGTAGTCGTTTTGGTAGTTGAAGTCAGAAATGATTTTGTTTCTGTTCGGTTACGTAAGAAGAGATAATAGACGCCTTGTTGCATAGCTTCTCCGTTCTGCTTCTGTCTACACGAGTACTCGTTGAAGGGAATCATTTTAAAGACCAAGATAAAGATAACATTGCACTTGGAATTAAAATTAAACTTTGAGAGTTCGAGGTAAATGTTGTAGTAAAGAGTGCGTAATCTTTATGTTGGTGTTGAAACGTGAAAGTAAATTTAACTTTAAATTAAATAATACTGATAGTGTTGAAATTGTAGAATATTAGTAGTCATGTCCTAAACTGACCTAGTCTATTTATTTATTTTGTTTTTAGATGAATCGTGAGAAAAGAGGGCCCCTTGCCCTGGAAGAATGGGCTCGACAGCTCACAGATGGTTATCGTGGAGTCACCGTGCGCAACATGACAACGAGCTGGAGAAATGGAATGGCATTCTGTGCTCTCATACATCGATTTCACCCATCGCTAATGTGAGTAATAAATATATGTATTCAATTTGACCGTAAGAAAGAAAGAAAAAATAATAGAACCAAAAATTTTCTCGTTCGCTGAAATGAGAAAGGATCATTTTATTTTATTGGGAGTCTCGTAAACGAGTTAAGTAAGGTTGGAGGTGTTCATTCAAGTTGACCTTCAAACTTTGCAGAAACTAACTCATCTGAATCTGTAATGGGCTGTTAGATTAATGTCTCTTTGTTTCGTCATCCCCATAAATACTATTGATGTTGGTTAGTATTTAGGAATGTTTTTGTCCCTACGCCAGAGTTTTATTATGCCTTTATTTCTTAATCTTTTTTCTTCGGAAAACCTCGTAAAGCTTACCTATATATCGCTTAATAACAAATTTACTGAGGGTTAAGTAACTTTGCATATTAGGATTGTTGAGTGTGTCGTTTCATTCCGACCGAAATTGTATTGATGGCGACATTTTTTCACGGTTTCTGTAACTTTATTGTGTTTCTGCACTCCAGAGAATATGACAAACTGGACCCCTCTGATATCATTGGTAATTGCTCTTTGGCTTTCGAAGTGGCAGAAAGCAAATTAGGAATCCCAGCTCTGCTCGACCCGATTGGTAAGTCTGTCTTTGTTCTTTCCTAATTACTCAAGCTTTATTAATGCCTCGCGCTAAAATTTGCGGAACCTCGAAAACAGTGAGAGTGCACCATTAGACATACAGAATACTAATTTATGAAATCAGTTTTTTATTGGTAGAAGCAAGAATCACTGAACCAAACCAAATGGTTGTAACCAATTTGATTGTACAATTAAATCTGTCACATCATATTTAGGCTAAATAAAAGTAATAAAGAAAATAATATTTACTACAATTTAAAGTAATTGTACACAAGGTTTTCACCTATAATAATGAAAAAAGCTTTTTCGTGATCCAGTGTGAGTATATTTAGTACATCGCAAGACTAAACTTGATTATGACGTATGAATAATTAACCTCCAAAAAACCGGGATACCTTATTTGGATGTAAATCGTACTAATCTGAGATTTGATTTGATTATGAAGATATGGCCGCCCATGAAGTTCCTGACCGTTTGTCTGTCTTGACATACGTGGCTCAATACTACAGTGCGTTCAAAAATGCTGATAAGAAATCATCCGTATCTTCCAACTCCGAACATGGTGACCTCAAAACTGGATCAAGTGACAAGTCCCAGTCACCTAGCCCTGAGAAGGTACGCGCATCCTTTTTCTCAAAATCATATAAATACCTAGTTGATATTATTTATTATCACGTAGAGTAGACTTTTTGAAGATTTACTTCCTTTATCTTCTCACTTCTCTTCTGATTACGTCTCTCGGTGATGCGATGGGGAACAGATTAAATATTTGCCAATCCACCACTTTTATTTAATTTCCGTGTTGATTACCATACATTCCCCTAAAGTTTAGCACATACATTTATTACGAATTATCAAAGTACCAAACGCAAAAATTCCACTTTTCTCGCGTCTGCATCACCAAAAGATTATCTGTACTTTACGCTCTGTTAATTTTCAAATTACCATAATGCAAACTGTTTATCTGCATTCATTCTACCTCTCACTTGCTATGTATATACTATATATCAAACTAAACTTCACTGTACTGTATCACTCTGTCGTAACGTACATAACGCATTAATGACCCCTTGAGAATGTTTTCTTACTCTCTGGTTCTTTGATAACGTAACAACTTGATTGACGTCATAAATTACCTATTCGAATTATATCGATTGTAAATAAACACGCACTGCATCTAACACTAATTGTAATTACTACATAGAAAATCGCAGTAGGTAGGTGTCTCTGTGTAAATACTGTAATTATTATTTACACGTATAACCTTCACGATGCATTATGGGAATGGTATGTCTTCTCAGCTCTGTCCTCCTTCTACCATGAGGCTAATCACAAAATAAAATTGAACCGTACTATATGGTAGTATGTATTAACTTTGCATAGTGATTGCAAATATGCAATGTGAATTCAATTCTCAACTCGTGCTTAGTCGTGCATGCCCGAATTTGTCTCAGATTGTTTGCTCCGTTGCTCTACTTTGCCCATTGGTGGAAAAATGTTTATCTTTGATCTTGATTTTATGCGCTTGTGTCAACATATCATGCTTCCGCTCCGACTAACTGTAAATCGACTAAAATCTTTGACAGCTTCACACAATAAATATTTATGTCTTTAATTATTTACTAGTCAAGTGAGGAAAGTCTAAAGTTACCGTAAATGTTTATGGTTGTTTTGCCTAGATTTTGTTTCAAAATAGCAGTTTTTGTGCTACACTGTACGATGGTTGTATGCTGCTTTAATATCGTCTTTTAAAAATAATTATTATTATTTGTATTTTTATGGGAGGAAAGTTAACATTTTCTGCATTTCATCATTAAAGAGAATATGTAGTTGTACCAAAGTTGATACATACACGTTCACTCCTCAGACTAAGACATGTAGTAGTGTACGCACACATAGTGTGCAGATTCATAACTTTGGTTGTATCCTAATTTTCCATCTATATTGAATATTCGAATGAATGACTGAGTTGAGTGGTATTATAGCATAATAAGTAGCATGGGAGTTAGGTGCCTTTGTTTTGTTTGTTGAGCTCAAGATCAGTTCAGCCACAGCCACCGTAGAAAGGTAATATTTATGTATTTTCTGCGCAGTACAAGAATGTTATAGATTTCTTAAGATTTCGCCAGTGGTGTTGATTGTGTTATGATAGGTTTGCATTTTTTCCGAAAATGTTTTCCTATGTTACTTTGTTTTACCCCTATGCATGCAATCTAATTTCACCTCGCATCAGTTATTTGTTGTTATTGTTTCTGTAGATTCTAGTGCAGTAAAGGTGGTAAACAGAGTAGTTGCATTTGCAAATTGATTCAGATGCATAGAGCAATACACATTGCTGTTTAAAACCAGATATTTAGGTAGTATACTAGCTTCTCAGTATTTGAAATATCCCGTGAGCAAATAAAAAATTTGCTCACGTAGGCTGAAAATTTGTATGTATGAGCTTCTCGGTATTTTATCATTTGCCGAAATTTTAATAGGGTGTGCTAATTTAGTGTCAAATTTTGTCACCGAGATTACCTTAATCCACACCAGCACTTATGGTTAAAATTCATGCTTTTGATGGTTTCGATTATTCAGTGCGCAAATAAGTATATTCTGAAATCATGAAAATCATTTGACACACAGCACATGTAAAAACACAATAGTCTACTACCATGTGGCACAGCAGTTTTGAATTAGTCTAAAGGGTACAAATATTTGTGGTTAATTAATTATTTGTAGTTAATTAAACCATGGACAGCAGAGCAGAGATCTGTGTTGCTTATATAAGCACACACAGATCTCTTCTGCTGTCCATGATTAAACCCTTCAAATTCAAATCTTTTCATTTACTGGTGCAATTATAATTTACTTAATCATTTTCTGTTTGTACTCTATGTAAAATTGCATAAATTTGCAAAAATTAAAGAAGAAGCAAATGATGGATCGTTGTAATTTGTTGTATTGATTACACTGAATCCCATTCGTACAACTAAATGAAATTAAAAAAGCTTAGATGTCCTGATTTCAATTTTGTGATTTTCTTCCTCTTTCGCAAAATTTAGTGATTAAGCAAAACAAAAATTTGTTCATCTCTTCTGGTACACTTGTATTTATGCGATTTTTATTCATAAGTCTATATAAGTACAAAGCAATAAAGTTTGTATATTTATTTTACTCAAAAGAATGGTTGGAATTAATGCTGCTGCCGGCATGACAAAGCTTGACAACAATTCTTCACCTTCGTGCTTAATTTGTGAGTGTAAATGGAATTAATTTGATTTCGCCAATTTTATGTCATACGCTATAGTGGCTTGTCTAACAGACACGTTTTGTGTACACCAATACTTTGTGGTATCTGTGTTGTCTTCTTGGACGCAACGCATCTTTTTTACATTTCTCGTTGTAAGTCATTAGAGAGCAACTGGGTAGCTAGCATATACCAAAAAGTGTGTTTGTGTATGTTGATGCACGAGTACGAATGAATTGCGCACGAAGAAATTATTGTGAATCGAAGGAGCGATTTGGCGCTCTGGCTCAATTACTATCGTGTAGCATGGAATTTACCATTTGTACATTTGCACAGTAACCTATTTCTTACTTAGATAGTGGAAGTTACTCACTACTCAATGTATTCACATTACATTACACGAGAATACATGCCGTACTCAATTAAATCGCCTAATAGTTGGTAAGCAACTTATTTGGCTGAGGAACAAGGAAGGACTTGATTCGTTTTCTTTCCTTGTAATTTCAACGACAAGCTTATATCATAAACTCTATTGCTTCGAGTTATCGAATTCTGGTGTGTACATTCTACATTAGCTCAAAATGCCATTGTAGATAAGCAATGATTACTAATTACAGGAACATAAACTCGTACTGTGATCAGTACGATACATTGGCTACCTATTGTTTAACTTTTGTGAATTATTATTATCGGTATGACATGAAATCGAGTTTCCTTTTCCTGTAACTACATCCTACTCTAGTTACATCCACCACATCTGTAAATTGCAAATGCTAAAATGTAATGAGTTACGTAATCATAATGAGTCAGTACAAATAGTGGTACTATAACGAATTCAACACAGTATTTAAAATAGCCATGTGTCTCATTATACTCCTTTTGCATTTCGTGAGTAACTTCTTTCTGCTCATGAATGCTGTCATAATTTCAGTACAAGATATACCAAAAGTACTTTATTGGTTGACGCCGCACGCTCGGCAGCTACTAGCAGCCAGCAGCTGCTATTATTTATGACATACACAGGTGAACGAGTGCATACCTCTTCCAAATTTTCCACCTTCGTACTAAATAAGAGGATGTAATATCACTGCCATTGATTGTATTTCAAGGTGAGGTGACACACAGTTGTGCAACTGATAAATGTTTACAAAAACTAAAGATTTTCAAGTTTCCCATTACCAATAGTATATTTGATGTTATATAGTGTCTGTCAAAAGGCCAGAGTTAATTAATAAATACTTAGATACAATTTCATGAGCAAACTTCTATACTTTTAGTAGTGAAACTACACGGTACTAATAAATTATAGGTGTGTATCGAATTCTATTTTATTCAGAATATCGTACTAAAACCAAAACAACAACACCTCAACTTACCATAAGAGCTATTTATTTACTTAACCTTACCTGTAGTACAGCATTGATTAAGCTATGATCTTATTGACATATTAATATATAGTATTATAATTTGAATTTTATCTATAAAAAAAGTTCTAGACCTTACCGTTTTTGGAGGTTTAGGCATATAACTAAATGGTTCTGACTCTATTATTGTGATTGAACAAACATGCACATCATTCATCCTACGCTGTGTAGGTAGAATTTATTCACTATTAATTTGGTGAGGGGTATGGACACACATGATCCACCATTTAAATTTTAATGCTAATTTGTTTTTATAGCTCACATTGGTTTACGTTGTATACACAGTCTAAATATTTAGATTATCAATGTTTCCGTGGATTGATTTGGTTCTTGACAAGATTTCTCCTAGAAATGTAAATCCCATGTACATACATATTGTTAATGATGAGTAGAGATGAGATATTTTAACCTTCCTCCACAATATAATTAATATATGTGGAATGTGTGCCCACATGTGCAACTATCTTTATTTGCAAAGGAGTTATATCGATTTTTTTTAAATTTCCATTTAAGTCGAGTCGAACAATATCTTAGAAATTTAATGATCGTGATTTTGTTGTCCTGTAAGGATAGTCATTAATTTCTTCGCCGCCCTGTGCTTCTCGATTAGAAATGAGCTTATAGGTTATCTAAGCTGTAATGCTTTATATATTTAAGAATTACTGTATATCTTACAACAACATGGTTGTATACAGATGTGGGGCATGAGAATGATGCACGGATATCTGCACTCGCAGCATACATTGCACAAATACTAAAGCGAAGTGTGAATATTTTCTCCAAGAAAGAGAACATCATTATTACTTTTTGTTTACCTACTACTACTATGTAATGCACGTACTATCGTCTGAAAAGATGTTCAATTGTTCACTCACGCTTTAATAAAGGAAAGTGTCTAGAAGTATATTTCCTTTATTTGAAGTTCTTATGCTGTACACGTCAGCTTGTCAGGTATACGCTATACGGTAATTCAGATGCTAGAGAAAGGAAAAATTCTATTTATCTGACTTCAATTCACTTTATTTAACTTAACTTACTTGTCTTAACTGCAGTAAAATAGAATGCTTTGCTTTTCTGTGTACCAATACTTTTGTTAGATGTTTATCAATGTCTGCACTGAGAGTGAGTGACTGCATTTTCTGTTGTAGTAAATAAATCTCGTGGCATACAGCATCTCTTCTCTTTCCATCACATACTTCATTTCTCCACTCCGTATTTTATGTGCCTGTCTTCTTGAGTTGGTTGTTTACCGTCGTGTTCGCCGTCAGCGCTCTATTCTCTCGTTTCTTGCACCTAAAAATCTTATTTTCCGTATTGTGTAGCTCATGGTGCTTGGGTAGTCCAATTTATTAACACTTTTTATTACTATTTCATGTTTGTAGTGGTTTTGAATGAACTAACCTAACACAATCATACAATATGTTTGCATAGCTAATTTTCAATTGTGTCTGAATTCTTTACCCTATTGTGTTTATGTTGTGTTTACGTTTACTAAGCTCGTCTTTAGTTGTGACCGTTGTTGATTTGTTGAATTTTGTTGTGACGTGACGTGACATTATGTTTGTGATGTGATACCTAATGTTTCCGGTTTACGTTGTTGGTTGTTGGACACAGGAGGACAGTGTGGAGATGATGGGCCAATTCAAGCCAGAAATCTTTTGCTAATACAAACACTCATATACAAGGTATTTTCTTACTGACCAGTCTGATATATATAGTAAGTCGTAATAACAGTAAGGTATCTTTGTATTTCTCTATTGTCTTCTTTGTAAGTTGTGTGCGCATATTTAATATATTCAAACATAAATATTTCCTCTGCAACGCAATTCATTGTTGCAGTACAGGTCTTACATGTATAATGTATATATGTTCGTAGTAGCTTGTGATTTTGTTGTATTTGTATGTGACTTCGTCTGGATGCATTATAATCATTATATTGACTACACTTTAACCAAATCACTTCGATTACAATGTACTGGGGTTGTTGTTATTACTCGACGATGCGAAGCAGGTTGTCTCCTCTTCGTGTAAGTAGGTCTTTCGCGTCTTGCACCCTCAAACTTGCATTTTGTAGGTGAGTGCTGAGTACAATAGTAAGAGTATAGAAGAGACGAGGTGTTTGTTGTAGCTGTAGCACGTACATAGAACATCATCCGTGCCACGTGAAATTTGCCGGATGTATGTGTTATATGTTTAATGCTACCTGCTCAATTTGACTTGACTTTACTTGATTTGGTAGTTTACGTACCATTTGACTTGAGACTGGACTTCAAAGTTGTGTTTGTAATGCAGCACTGTACCATAAGTACTGTAATTGTACGAATACGTCAATAAAAATTGCATCTTATCAAAAGAATCATGATGATGAGTTTTTATGATTCTCATGCTCTCCGAGACCAAGTTTGGTTTATCCTGTTACTGGTGCAGTAAGCAAGTATGCACTAGTACGAGTACGAACAAATGAATCCCTTTTAAACCCTTTACTATACATGTAGCGTAGTTGCTCTGAGAGAGATCGATGGACCATTATTTTTTGCAAGTTTTCTGTTCTATGTTGTACCAAATGTTGTACCTAGTCTAGACTTACGAGACGTTAGCTCTGCTTCATCACAGCGAAGTCCAGTCGATTCAAGTCAATGTATTCTTAATAGCATTGCACGTAGTATACGTAGTTATTGTTAGTGTGTTCTACTGCCAATGAAATGGATGTGTGAGTGAGGACATGATGGGTTAGGTACTTGTAGTAGTAGTAGTACTCGTGCACAGTTCAATGGCATAGTCGAGTTGCCGATTTTTTTGTCGTCCAAACCGACTTATTGTATTTAGTAGGTGAGTGTTCTCTCTTTAGATGAGGAATAAAAGACGATTGGATTTGTCGCTATTGCTGCTTCTCATGTATTTATTGTTTGTGGATGTTTTGTTAATGATTTTGGAGGTCAGAAGATTCAATGAGCCGAATCCCATACGTCAACATGTCAATAGGGAAAAAATTAATTACTAAACCTAGTTTAAGATTCAATAGGACAGGTAGGAGGCAAGAAAAGCAGTCAAAGAGACCAGAAAGAGTTCAATGAACATAATATAACCCATCCTAGTTACAAGATACAGTGAAAAAAGTTTACGGAATAGTACACGTGAGGATTTGCAATTTTCCTGACGAATATACATATGCAAATAGGTAAGTAATGAGTCAATCTGTCTACTAATGAATAGCAGGATTGTCTAGAGAAGTCTTGTGAAAAAAGTAAAATTCTTAAGTGGGACAATGCATAATGAAGACAAAATAAGACAAGACGTGGACTACATATAGAATATTAATTTTAGATTCGCTTGGTTTCACTTCTTGACAGAGAAAAGAAACAGAAATACAGACTGGAGTACCAGTACGTGCATAATATGTATTTGGCCGTGTAGCAGTATCTGCAATGAAATAAAATGTTTAGTCATGATCCTGGCGAGACTTGACTACGTGGTTTTACTGTCAAATCATTAAGAACAAAACAGAACAGTCTCTCACGTAGCAGGCAGTGACTGTTTCTGTTTATTAATGTGGTTTGGCCGCAGTCCTTTTATGATTAGAGAAAAATGATGATGTAGTAGACTGCAGTAAGCATTTGCAAGTATGTAGGTTTTAATTATTTAGTTGCTCTCCTATTCTAATTAATTTTTCAATGTTGCATTTTCACTGCATGCGTTATGATTTACGTGAATTGAATATTTTCATACTGTTTGGATTTTTCAGAACAAAGCGAAGAGGAAAATGGAGGTGAACGAGGATGAAATAATGGATAGTGTGAGGAGAAGTATGTCGAAACGGCCTGTTCTCTTATCTTCTACTACAAATGTGTGTTCCGAATGCCAAAATCCCGTATATATATCCGAGCGCGTCCTTTTCATGAAAAAACTCTATCATCGATCGTGTTTTCGTTGTTATAATTGTAAGCGTCCACTAAACCCTCACACGGCCGAATTTTCCCTTGACGGTCTCCTCTTTTGTCTTGAAACCCCCTGTCATACAGAGCTTCAAAGACGTAGTCGAGAAAAGTTTATGACAGAACATAAAGCTCAAATTTCGAAAGACAAACCAGTGGAAATTATCGAAAACATTTTTCCTGGTGATATTTCCAGTCGGCAATCAGAAGCGGATGATGTGAGCTTGTCTTTATCAGCCTCCGTTTCGGGTGATGTCGGTGACAATTCTAATAGTGAACACTCGTTTGTAAGTGATAGAATTCCTACTCCTTCTCTACTCGAAGGAGCTCGCTCCGTTTCTCCCACCATATCCCTCCAAAATAAGCTAAATAATTGCACAGACACTAATGGTAATAATAGTAATAACAATTCTCAATTAGACGACAGTAGTCATAGTCGGGGTGAAAAACAAGTCGCCCGTAATGTTGAAAGTATGGATATTCAGGTGTCTTTGGACAGTGGACAGTCGTCTGCATCAGATATAGCCATTGTTCAAGGAGCGCAGTCAGGCTTGTCTGTATCTCTGAAGGCCAGCAGCGAAAGGAGTCTTAGTGAAGCCTCCGATATTTTAATTAAGCAACTTTCGCCCACTAATTCCAGCAGTGATATTGAGAATGTTCAAAGAGTTGCTAGAAATGAGTGGCTTCACGGTCAGATAGAAGATAAAGAACCAGATGATGTCATGCATTTTGGCGTACCTATCATTTCGCGTCGATTATCCAATGGAAGTCAAAGTGAAGAAATTAATGTTAAGAAACCATCAGAAAATCCTATTGTTCGTGATCCAGCCAGTCTGAGAGGGACTGAACAAGTAATCACTACTGTCGTGGTCACGCCATCCGATGAGGGGCAGTCACAGAAAGAGTCAGAAGGAAGAGATTTACAAATAGAAGAATCGGAATCTTCCCTAACAATAATTAGTAATTGTGAAGATTCAGATTCTGCGACAGACGGTCCTGTCAATTTAGTAACTGAAGTAGATTCAGCAGTTTCCTTCAACGCCGACAATGACTCATCCTCTGCTCTACACGAGACAAATGGATCATCGTCTTCTGTTCAAGAGGGGGAGGATGTCCCTTCCACTTTCCATGCACGAACTCACGTTGCAAATTTTTTGCACGGACAAAACGATTCATACTCCTCCCTCCAAGACGAAAATGATTCATCTTCCGTTCTCCTAGAGAAAAGTGATTTACCTTCAGATGCCCCTATCGAAGCTGATTCAACAACTAAATTATCGGAGCAAAGCGATTCAAATTCCTCTGTACAAGAAGAACATACTTCATCTGATTCATTTCAAGAAGACAGGTTAACCACTCAGGAAAAAAACAATTCCTCGTCGTCTCTACAAGAAGAGCCAACAATCAAACATTTTTCAGATAGAAAAGGTAGCCTTTCATCTTCCCCTCCCATCAACGATCTTCCCGTTATATTTCGTGAAGGGAAATCGTCTGTGACTCAAAATTTCACTTCAAGTCCCAAAGTTAAACGGAGAGCTCCGCAACCAAAAGACCTTGCAACCACTGTAGCAGCAAGTGCAACATATGTCGTAAATATTAGAAACAAGCCAACGATAAATGATAATGCAGTAGAATTAAGTAAAAAAGACAGTATGGTTGACTATCCTGCTGATTTAAATCCTTTTGAGTCGGATGAAAATCTAGAACCTACACAAAAATCTAGAGCAGAACCCAAAAACCCATTCGAAGAGGATGATGATGAAGAAGATCAGAATGATGTACGGCCCGTGCCTGTTCCTAGCCCTCGACCTCGCGTACGTAATATACCACCAGTGCAGGAGAAGAGCGAAAACGGTCACTTTGAAAGCATAAACAACCCACCACCACAACCTTCACCCAGAAAGTCAGTTCTAAAATTGAAGGCTAAAGAGTATAATCCGTTTGAAGAAGATGAGGATGATGACATTGGAGAATATACAGAAGAAAGGTCGGACCGAGTTATTCTACACGATGAAACTAGTTCCATTTGCAGTAAATTAAGTGATTTGAGTAATCTCAGTAGCGTACCAACGCCTACACCAAGATCTCTGAATACGAGTGATGTTGAGGGCTACGGCTCAATGAAAATCAAGTCAAGAAAAACACGTCGAGCTCCACTACCACCTAATTTAGGTCCACCTATATCCTGCTCTACAGCAGCATCCACCCCAACATCAACGTACCCACCAACGAGTCCAAAATCCATACTGAAAACTAGTTTCAATAAAGGCCGACTTGAGCCCAACAACACTACTCCTCCTGACGTCAGTAGCAACAACAACGCGGGGAGCAGTGGTACATCGCCGTCATCTCCAAAAAAATTGATTCCAGTTTCACCCGATTTACTAAAGGGTCTTAAAAACAAAACAAACCGTGTCGCTGCTCAGCAATATAGCAGAAAGAAGCGCAGAGCCCCCCCGCCCAGAAGGAGAGTTGACCCTTTACCAGAGGAAACTATTAAGACGGAGTTGCATGACCTGGAAATTAAAGAAAGAGAGTTGGAGCGTCAGGGAATTACTCTTGAGTCGAATATTCGGCGCATTATGGATGAAGATGATGAGGTAGGTCGCCCTTTGAAAATATGTTCTTAATGTACATACGGATAATCACGTAACTTTAGGCGATGAAATGTCTTCATTCTGAATGGAATAGAAACCAACTTTTGCATACAGCTAATTCGCACATACGCGAATGGGAAACAAAATTTTACTCTTTGTTTGCAGGTTAAACCGGATGCCTTGTATTATGTGCTATGGATTTTAATGTGTTTACTGCCCAATTTAAATGTCTAATCGCAATGGTAGTATTCAGAATTCAAGTTACAAATTAAATTAAGGAAGGACATAAACATAAATGGAAGGAACACGAGACAGCAGAGTTCCGGAAATGGTTTAAATGTTAAATGCACAAAACACGCAGTGAGTCATACATGCATCCTCAGATTCAAATATAAAATCCTGTACTGGGAAACAACTATACAACTATAATAGCTGAATTGAATTGTACTACAGTATGCAGTTAACAGTTCTCAAAGTCATCCAACTCTGTGTGAGATGCTAACTAAAACTGCTCAATTGTTCGTGACCAGCTCCACATACAGAGACTTTTTTTTTATTAGCCAGCTAAAACTCGGAGGAACTGACTGAGTGAGAGATACTTAAGCAAAGTACTTGACTGATTGTGATGTTTGTGTGTGGGTGAGCGTGGTAGGGTTGAGTATAATAGGTACTCGGGTACTCGTCATCATCACAGTCAACCCAAGTCATGGGAAAATAAACCTCTATCCCAGATTTTATTTGAAAGAGTGAGAGAGAGAAAGAGATTAGAAGGCACATTAGCTTTGCCTACAACAGCGCATTAGTTTTGTTGAGTTTCGCCTATTCTATTCTGTGCATTCTGCACTAAAGCCATTCATCTCATCACTCATGTGAATAGAGTTGAGCGTATTATCCTATGAAAACAGGAAATTGTATTTTATGTTTATTATCACCGTTGCACGCTAAAGTCAACCCTACGTGCAATTACATGATTATTACAGCGCTCAGCTTAGTGTTGACAATAATTGAGGAAACGGGAAACGTATAAAAAATCGCAGACAGGTAAGCCGAGTGAAGAGTTCTCTAGCCTATACAAATACATAAATGACGAGTTGGAATTACATACAATGGAATAACTGACTTGACAGATCCAGCCCAAGAGGTACTTATATTATGTAGAATGCAGACACAGAGAAGACAGATAATGTTACTCATCTTGTAGATAACGTTTTTCCGTTCAGTTGCTCGATATGTAGCCATGTAGCATCAATTGTATGTCTGGCCATGACCTTTGTTTCCATCATTCTATTATCCAGCCTCTGTTTTGTCATCGAGGGTTATTCGTGTTTTTACGTATACCCAAATAAATATATAGAACATTGAACGCTGCAATGCCTTTGTAAACATTCTAAATGCATCCCTTGGGATGTCAAGCCAACTATTAAATCATTCGTTCATATCATATACAAATAGAATGTCATTGCGTTATATTTGGTACAATGATTCGGTATTTTTAGCCCGCTATATTTCTCTTGTGTAGTAGATAATATGGGGTAGATGCATGATGGTTGTGGATTCAATTGTGTTTTCAACTTTGTAAAGTTCGCTGAGAGAGTTTGCATTGTTGGAATTTCCATAACTGCTTGCCTTTCCTTTCACCTACTTGTAACATTTAACATTATGATGCACTGGTACACCTTCTATACGACCAAAATCACTGTTCCTACTACTCTGTGCACGTTATTCATTAGCATTGTGGTAGAAATTTTCTGTACTTAAAATAGCTGTACATAACGCAACGCTGACATTTAAATTGTACTTTTTTTTTTACTATACTTACGGCTTCATTATACAATAGATATCTTTGATACTACATATATATGTACCTTAGTACTACATACTATACCAATAAATTTTTAATCACAATGACGATGTCTACATGTCATTTCAATGGTTACACGACACTGCACGAAAAATCTAAAACGCATTAGAAGGGGTGAGGGAGACGTGAAGCATCTGTGGACGAAGGAAAACTGGAAGAGGGTTGTCAAATAAACAAAGTTGCATGCAAGTTTCGTCGCATTCAGAATGAAACAACTTTTCATCATTGTTCGTATATACGTGATCATGACAGACCAGCAAATGTAATGTTGATGTTTCTTAAACACTTTTGGCTTTTGATTTCAGACTGAAAGTAGCTGCAGTAATAGAAACCCCAACGAACAATTGGACGAGATGATGATACAGCTTTGGGGTATTGTCAATGAGAAAAACGACATTTTGCGGCGACAGACTGAACTGGAGTATTTACGCCGGGGTCATCGTTTAGAGGTAAAAATAAATGCAATGTGTGTCGATTTAATGGTAAGTGAAGGAGTGGCGAAGTAATCCATGGTGAAAATTGAAGACGAGAATCCGACAAGTTATCATTATTATTTGTGACATTCAAGCAAAAAATATTTCAGGAGACAGACCATGACAATGACCATGGGTAGTACCGCAGACGATGTTTTGTTACTTGACAACTTGACACTACAATGCAAATGTTAATTTTGACTGTTAGCTAGAAATGCACTAATATGGAATTCGACTTATTTACACAGGACACGAGTTTCTACAAGTAAATATAGTATATGTACATGTGAGAGACTTGAGACTTCAGTGTGGGCTGCAACGGCAATTTATAATTATTTTCCACTGTAATGTCATAAAGTATAAAACTTGTTTGCACGTTTGATGTCTAGGCTGTACTGAAACCTGAGTTGAGACAAAGACTGGGCAGCACCACCAAAGAATACTTTATTGTTCTTACAATCTATGCATTAAAAACATTTGACTGCAATAAAAGTAAATAGGTTAAGATTGGAAGTTACTTTGTTACTGCAAGCCAAGCCACTAAACAGTAAACAGTAAGACCACTTGTGTGAATTCTATGTATACAGTATGTCTAGTGTCTACCAGCCAAGCTATACATCTGTGCTGGAAAATGCAATCTCTTTCAGTGTGTTTATGAACACATTGCAACCTATGTTGTCTAACATTGCTTGCACTAAGTACGAATTTATTGTCAGTAATAACATAGGCTTGACTTTTAAATATGAGTTATACCATACCGCAGATATATTGAAGGATAAGAGTTTCGGCAGACAATTGATTGTCATGTATATTCATAAGAAAGAGTATTTTCTAATCTCATTGTGCGGTTAAGTGTATGTAATTGAAATGATTAGTTGGTATTACAGAGTGTTCGCATTGTGCACTCTGTAGTCAAATGGTGTGCAGATTGAATAGAATTTTGTTGAGTGAGGCATTCACATTCAGGCCATACTCGTACTTATTTATTTTGTTCCTTACTGTAGTGTATGTTCCGTATGTTCTGTTGGTTGCACGTAATGAAATGAAAAACAGTCTAGGAGAAATAACATGTTTATGTGGCGACCAAAAGTAATAAGTATGAAAAGAAGCTAAAATAACAAGTCTTTGTATTCATGGCTTGTTAGCTAATTTGATATGAGTCTTAAAAATTGCCTTCAGCTTTAGATTGCCAGTTTATTTTTTCCATCATTGCTGTGTTGAATAGTGATGCAGTTGGTTGAAACGTTCTTGAAGTAGATTTCTAGGTCAGATAAACATTAATAAGAGTAAACGGCATGTACTGAGAGTGGAATAAGTAGATAGAACAGAACCGACTCATTGTCAGAGACAAACAAAACATGAAAAGACTAAGCCAAGTGCGCTGTAAAGAAAAGCTAGGCCAAGCCCATTGCTGCTGATGCCACTATCCGACGAAAGACTTGAGATTCAAGATGAAAAAAATGAAAAAGTAGAGAAAGAAGATCTAGGTATAAGGTAGTGTAGTGAGTGCGAGCACTCTGTTCCAAGTAATGATATTCGCACAGCAACCACCCAACTGCTGCTGCTATTGACATAATGTAAAGCCCTGTGAGTAGTAAGTATTCGGAATACTACTCACAGGGTTTTACATTAAGGGAATACAGTATTCCCTTCTGGTACGTTGGGTGTTTTGTCTGTCTGTCTGTCTGTCTGTCTCTCCCTCTCTCCTTATTGTCACTGATTGTGAGTTCAGTTCAATTGAGTTCAGGTGAGATAAATTGAATGGGAGTTGATGGGACGACTGTTAGCTTGTCGTGGCTTCTTGTAGCTCTTTGTCATGCAGGCCGCTGTCCTCGTGTTAAAACATGTCATTTTTTGTCACTTGACGTTGACTTGATGGACTTAAAATTCAAGTTGATGGACGATAAAGAAATATTTTGAATATGAGATCAAGCGGACAAGACAAGACAGATGTTCTGAGTGTACATATTATATCGGATAGTGGTTAGTTGAGATGTACAATTCTTAAGATAGACTTACAAGTATCGTAGCAGCTTTGAAACAAGAAAGACACATGGATGTAAATAACTGTACAAAGTGATTTTTGGTCTGATACGATTTGATTTAATGTTTCAGGAGATGCAGGCCGAGCTTGAGTTTCAATTGAGAGTCTTAATGGACACTCACCCAAGTCAAAAATTGGAAGGACATGCTGAAGTTGAACAAATGCTTTTAGATCAGTAAGTTGAAGTTCAATGCAAATATATATGTCTATAATGGATGAAGTGCGTACTTAATATGCTACGAATGCTGTGAACTGTCCTGTCTGCTCACCTGTGTACCTACTATTGTGCACATACATCCAATCGCACCATTGCAAAACAGGACAGGAACATTAACTAACTGACAATGAGAGAAATGAACTGCCTCTATTATGTCTCTGCTGTGATTTTTATTTCATGCCTTATACGGAACATTGATTTTGCATTTGGAGTCACACCACAGTACTAATCTAAGTCTTAAGTGCTTTTTCTCGATTGACCATAATAACGTGTACCCAAAATCCACTACAAGTTGTGTGTGAATATTACGAAATCTATGGTTGTACATTTAATTGCTGCATATATACTACTTTAGTGATGTTATATGACTGTGTGCACTATAAATGCCTTGTTTCTTACTTAACAGAATGCTGAAGCTGGTTGACGAACGTAATGAAGTTGTTGACTGGTTAGATTATCATCGGAAACTTGATCGAGAGGAAGATCTGCATGTGAGCAACTCTTTGACAAGATTTTCCAACTCGAATCGACAAGAGGGTCAAAATACTGTCGTTGAACCTATTCCTGATATAGTCGTGTCAAAGAGTTCTTCCAAAGGGAAAAAGGCAGAGGAGAAGGCTATCGCAAAGGCAAAAGCGAAAGCCTTAAAAGAAGAAATGAAAGCAGCCAAGAAAGAAAAGGAAAAAGATAAAGATCTTGGTAGTAAACTCAAATTGGGACTATTTACGAAGCGAAGGAGTAAAAAGACAAAACCTGATGACAAAGATGAAGACAAAGATCAGGATGATACTGTGGATTTTTAATGAAATGTGTTGTAAATTATAATTGAAACAGCCATAAAAAGACTGTATTCGTACTGTGCTGCATGAAACAGAAAAGAACTGATTTGCAACTCGCAGCCCTTAAAATCTCATTGTTATTTCAATTATTTATTAACAACAATGCATTCAATTAAGAGTTAATTGATTGGCCAACTTATTTACAAACGTCTCGACAAAAAACTTTTCGTCGTTAGAACAGGTCGCTGTACAAGCCACCTTGTAATGATGCCGAGCCAAACATCACTTAGCAATGGTTGGAGTGGAGTCGAGTGTCAGTTCTGGGAAATGAGCGTAGCAAAATGTTTAATTTCTATTATATTAACAGTAATAATTAAAGAAAACTAATGTTGACGGTATGTGTACTCATTTTTCAATCAGTGCCTGGTGATTATGTAGAGCAATTGTATGCACTATCACTATTATCTGTGAATATAATGTGTGTCTTGAATAGCAATATGATGTTGTTTCCAGCAAGTCTTGCTTATAGGATACAATAGAATGGTACAGGGCTTTAGAAACACTGTTTGTATTAATTGGAATTGCATATTTTGTCATTAATATTTTATCGCTAAACTCAAAATGATAGCTAACTAATCAGTAGTGCCTTAGATAGTAGATAGTTGTTATTAATTGTTCCCACCCGTTCCCGACTGTCGATATCTGCAGTTTTAATAATTCATACATACATATTCGTTGTGTGAATAATTAAGTTAAGCACATATACTACTTGTTTGTTACAGAAGGAAATAGTTATTGTAAAAATGTCCCTGCGACTTTGAAGAAAAACATTTAATATACGACTATTATTTTCGGAAGCATTAATACATTCCTTCATTTACAGTTATTATCTTCCTTGTGACTCGTTTCAACGTAATAACTTTTGATTCCCATTTTTTTATTCCAACAACCAAAGTCAAGAGCATTTTTTGGAGTCGTGCGTGGTATTATTTTTTCTAACAGGACAGAAAAGAGTAGTTGGAATTCTAACTGCAATTGTATTTTAGCTTTAGCTCGCGATAGTGAGTTTTAACTCATTCGTCTGACCACTTCATAACTTATACCATTAAACAATCATGTCTATGGATAAATACATTCCAGACGTAATATTATAACAAATCAATCAAGATGTGCATTGTTATGCATAGCAAATGTTTATTTTGGTAAATTGTCATTTTCCTACTTGCCTGTAATTGAATCCTTTATTATACATACATTGTAATCATATTTAGTAATTATCTATACGTTAGGTACATTACACAACAAAGCAATGCTTTAAAAGTAACTTTTTTCTTTGCCTCGTACAGAAAAGCTATCTGTTTTATTTGTAAATATATTCACAAGCAGCACTCATTCTAACGCTAGCTCATAAATAAATGTCACTACGTTAATGTATCATTTTAGTTAATTAAAAAAGAATTATTTTGTATTATCACTGCTGTTGATAAACACTTCTGCAATCCATCTTCAAGCTGTCATATTATACTGCAAAGTATTTATAATATTTTGAAATTAATACAGGCAAATCTTGCCATTTCTGTAAAATGTTATAATGTTGCTACAATTTTTAGTCTCAAAAGGTCACATTGATGCAATCCTATCTATACTAATATATGTAATGTTAATAAATTGTGTTTAGAACCAATAAAAGAACTCGAAATCATCATTTATCTTTTGTAATGAAATGATTAATGATTAGGTAAGGCATTTTATTGGAGGATTTGATAGCTTAAAAATACACAATACAACATGTAAATATTGAAGTACTGTCATACATATAGTAAAAGAGATGTATTATGCGGATAGATTATTGAACACAAGTTTTTAGCACAGAAACCAAAATAAATTTGGCCCTGGTTTTGTTATAATGGTATGAAAATTTGTAAGTTACGAATCGAAGCTTTTTAAAATCAGTGGTCCGTCAGCAGTAATCGAATGAACAAGTATTATTCTACAATAATCCTTTCTTTTGGAATTTATCTTAAACAATTCTGTCAAATGGAAAAAGGATTAGTGGAAGTGGGGAAGCTTAATTGGAATTGTGCCACATGAGAAATGTTATGAATGATTAGAAAGGCGGGAGGTTGTGGACAGTAAATGATAAAGCTCTGAAAGTCTCCAAGGTATTTTTCGTGGCAAAAAATCTTAATTTTACAACCACAAATAAATCAAAAATTTTAATTCTTTAATAAATGTTTTACGTCTCGTAATTGCAGTGAAAGAACAAGTAATCATTCTCAATACATTTGCATTACTTAAATGAATATGAAATTACCCTATTAAAATTGAAATCGGTGGAAAACATTGAAGCAGTTCAAAATTCCAACATTTTAGGTACATATAGAATTTTACTCTTTTCGAACAAGATGATTTTCTTTGTAGCAAGACAAAAAACATTAGAACATAATTGGTATTTTCCATCATTGAAGTCAAACTAAGTTTTAATTTAACCATCCTATAAAACTATTTTTGTATGAGGACTGAGGACCTCGACTCGGCTTTGTACTTTTTAATTATTTCCCTTCTTGGCTGTTTCAGAATGAGAAACAATGAGAGTACATCGTTTATTAAATTGACGATTTCAGCCATACAACTATGGTTGCCTAAAGACACAGAATACTACCTTAATTGGTATTAAAATGCGGTTTGGGTTGAAATTATTGATTCACATATCTGCAGATATGGTATTAATATTGATTGTTAGAATAAAGGTGATGATGTAAAATTATGATGGAGTTACGTAGCACCGAAATAACGAATAATTAATATTGATGTCATTGAATAGCTTCTCGGACCGATCTCAATTTCCCATTATTGTAGAATAAATTTACCTGTCTTTGTGACATGATCAGTATTCTATTCTGTAGATGCAGTTTATTTTCTTAATATGCCTTCCCAATAGTTCATTTCATGTGTACAAAGGTCCTTCCTTTGATTACGTCTTTTGCATAAAATATGTGATCAGAATCACTAAAATTCGAATGTTCAAGATACTGTTTGTATGTACATGTCGGGTGATAATTGCAATTGTAATATGCAAATTTGTATCTGCATTCATTAGTTGACAATTTATCTCATATTTATTTTCGTGAGAGAAACATTTGGTCGCCTGCAGAATACTAAATCCAACTATGCAGTTCAGAAATCACAGCTACTTACTTATTATTGCAAACATAAATACAAAAAAATTGGCATATTTGCAAGGTTGAGAGCGTCTCACAAAAGTCAGAAAACTTCATTCAAATGTGCTATCTTCAAATCATCCTCTTTAGACAGACATGAGAAATCATGTTGGATGGTGATTTGCAGTGCCCCTGATGATTTGGAAAATTCCTCTATGTAGACGGTGGAAGTGAACAACGGTTCTACTGAATCGTACTACTTTCCCACCCAAGGCAGCTTGACATGGAAACGCCTCGTTCTTCATCGTTTTCCCCTTTTTGGCCCTTTTATAATACAATATTTACCTACCTGAAAAATGATAAGCATGTGATTTTTTCACTAAATCGTTATTTCCATTTGTGAGGCTTTCTCTCGCGTGGATTCAATAGTCTCCCAAACAATTATGTTTTATCATGCGAGTGAGTCACTGTCAAGAGTAAAAACAAGATGATATAATATATATTTTGTGCACTGACTTCTACTTAAACTGATTATGAGTTCTACTATGTAGGTATGTAATGCGTAATCAAAAATGAACGTTGGTTTGTGCGAGCTTGGTTCACTTACAATTAGATGGATACTACACAGTACACACAATCAAATGAATCTAGCTCGCGCACATGTTTTCTAGTAATACTACCGCGTGAATGAGACAAGAAGACTGACATTGACACAAAATTGGAAAACAAATTCATTGACCCATATATGAAACTTGATTGTTAGGTTTTTCTTTGTTTTGCTCATTTCTACGATCATTGGGTTATGTAGGCGAAAATGAAGTAGGTTGTCAAAATTATTCCTTGTACATGCAAGAAACAAATCCCACAGGAAAGACAAGCTCATAAAGAAATTCCGATCTTTACCATTAAACAATGATAGCGATGATGGGTAAATGAAAAATATGTGGAATGAGTACGACCTGTGTGTGAATATATCATGTAATACCCTAATCTTAATCATGATAAGTAGCTATTCCATTTCCGGACAAAATTAGCCAAAATTTTGTTTTTCCACTTGTAACATTACGCTGCAATGACTGCAACTTCCATAACAGATCTATGTAGATGCAAAAAGGTCCGGCTGTTTACTTGAAGTATGTACCATGGAGGAGATAAATAAATAACAGAAATGTTATTATTGTTGCTGCATTTTATTTTCTTTGATTCACAATT
>JABASC010001143.1:0-26642 GCA_019776185.1 Plutomurus gul | reverse complement strand
AAATGAAATGGTCCGATCACTAGTTATATGTATTTATATAGATTTTGGAAAGAGGTATGTAATACCTTACCCTGTAAGGCATAAACTATGCAAAATGTGAAATACTCTTATGGCAGTAGTTTATCATTGAGACTGTGACTGAGTTGAGTGAGTAGGAGAGGAAAAAGCAAATTCAACTTACTTATTTTTTGCGTCGGGAAGGTAGCAGCTGTTTTCAGCTACTCTTGCCAAATGTGGAAGCAAGGCGAAGAAATTATAACCTACTTGGGTACTCTGTTGAATAGATTGATATAGGTTTCTGCATCGTACTCACAATTGTTTAGCCGAGTGGAGGCTAAAGGATAAATAAGTTTCTAAACTCCACTGCCACTTTGCCTACAAACAAAAAGTTCTCTTGTAAGTATTATTAGTAAGTAGTCTATCCATATATAAATGCGTGCACGAGTTTAGCGAAATTATTAGTTCTCAGGTTTGCATTTGATGAAGAGTGACACGTTGCCTGCATGTGTAACATCATAATATTATAATGTGACATCATACGCACCAACATTAACGTTTACTCTGAGACAACTAACTCATTCACGAAGCGGAGCATTAGAGAATCGCGCCTCCTGTAAAGAAAAGTAAACAAACAATTAGTTTTGGTGTAACCTGCCACTCTGCACTGTTTGAATTTAATCGTGCTCTATAGTTCCCGTCTCGACCCTCCTGTTCGCACTTAAAGTACACAATGCACGATGTACTGCTACTATAATACTATGCCTATACGACTAAAGAAAGCTTTATAATTTATCTTACATAAAAGTAAACTAAAAGCGCTTACCAGTTCACCGAATTTACTATGCATGGATGTTTTTGAAAACTTTGCATTCATGTTTATTTTCTGTTTGTCTGTCTGTCTCTCTCTTCCTCTATTTATAATGCATTAGGGATGGGGTATTCCAACTTTTAGCAGTATTTCTAATCGCCGTGCACATATGGAAAGCTACTTTCGTAACATTGATGTACATACATAGGCCCCTCGACCCTTTCTACTGTACTTCTCTCTACAGATAAAACATACATACAAAGTTCACACACCTGCTCGGAACATTTGTAGCAATAAATATTTCCTTGTTTATGTGCAAAGTAGTAGGGATGCATTAGTGCGATTACTTTGGTAGTACTACGTCGTACGAATGACTCATGTTTGCAAAGTTGCCAAAAGGATTCGCCAATATTGAAAGCAGCAGGTTTCGGAGACAAACTGGAGACTTGCATATTCTTCCATGTGCTTATGCCACTATAAATTAGACTGCACTGTCCCTTTTTACTATTCCGCTAACGAACTGTAGGGACAGATTATTCTAACCGTTAGCTACAGCTTAATGTGAGGTAGCTCATTTCTTTATTGCCAGACCTGAAATCATTTTTGACGCTATTAGTGCTGGCCAACGCCCTCATTATTTTTTTCTTGTCCATTATTAGCAGAGAGAGAGAGGGAGAGCTGCAAGCAATTAGTGCATAGTAGCCTTACATAAAGGAAGTATTAGTGTGTGGCAGGTTAAACAGTAGGCACCCATATTTCTCAAAGCTCCTTTAGCTCAGTTTTCGCCAATAAGGACACATGCTATAGGTACATACTATAGTAGATGGCACGATGTGGTCTCTCTGCGGAGTTGCTGCGTGTACTCACGCGAATGCAGAATGATATAAATGGAAACTTGTCATATTAAATTATGCTTTCTTCCTTTACATTAAATTAGAAGATTAGATGTTGATTGTGGGAGCAATATTTTGTTGAAGAAATGGCAGCTGTTGCTCTGGATAGACTATTTACTATACTACATCAAGCTGATTGTTACTCATGCTACTGCAGGGAATTGAAGCTCTATATTTAAAAAGCTGTGGCCAAATTGTGTGTATAGTTTTGTAATTGATGACGAGCACTCTGTGTGCTGTTTTCCGTTATGCTTTTCGTTTTGCTGGTCTTTTGTGTACGACGGATTATGCTACTGCAATGCAAAGTTAGAATTCGCAGAAAAGTGCAAAAGGACTGAGTTGAATAAAATAGTTGTGCCTTTGATAGCATACGCGACTGCTGTAGTAATGTAATCCTACGAGTTTTCACTACAAAACACTATTTTGTATATAACCTAGCTTATTTTCTTGCTCTTTCTACGTGTGCACTTCATGTACGTAGTATGTCGTCCTAAGTACTAGACATTTAAAGACAAATACAATAACTGTCTTGTGATATGAGTAAAACGAAAAATAAGTTCGCCTTGTTTGTGTTCTACTGTTCTGTTTATGCTGTGACGGTAAAGTCGGGTTTTCATTTATTACTTTGTCGTCGTCTTTCCGGACCTAAGCTTAGAGATTTCCTAAAAACATTGTTTCTCCTGCATGTATGTCATATAGTTTGTATATGTTTTGTACTCGACTCGTCGTCGTCGTCGCCGAGAAAAGACCGCTTCTCCTGTTTGTCTTTCTCGCAAGTTAAGTTTTTCCATTCTTTGGTTCTCTCTCTGTTCTAGACACAATCTTCGGGGAAACCATTAGGTGGTCTAACCAAATCATAATTTTTTGTTTTGTTTGACTTTTCCGAGAACTTGCATACATAAAAATACAAATGCTCGCTCTTCGTCCAACGCTTCCGCACCACTTTCTACTAAATTGGAAGAGACTTATTGTAATATTACAAGCACAAAACTGAGCTCCCTTTTCTTTGCCCTCCTCTTTTTTTTTTTACTAATATTTGTTGCTACTTTGTCGTCTCACCTTAATGGCACCTTGCATAATTAATTGACAGCAGAAAGGTGGAGTCTGAAATCATGAAGATTTGTGGCTAATTGTGCGTTTTGATTTTACGTATGATAATTATAAATGCTCCGCTCAATTAATTTTTGTTCTTACTCGGGCTGTTTACCACCGTCGTTTTACCGTGTGCTTTGTCGAGTATTTCAAAAAATCTTTCTCACGCCGACTGTTTATCGTATTTTGTTTTAGTGCTGGCAACATTTTATCGAATATTTTTTTGCTGGGTACATAATACAGCAAACAAAAATGATTTAAAAAAACTATTAACAGATTTAAAAAAGTGGCGAAAGAGCCACCCACATTTTTATCCAAAGCGTGTTGGCAGCATAGTGTTTGCAGGTTTCACTAATTGTAAAAGAATCGCTAGCAGGATTCGTCGCAGAAATGCTGCTACTTAATGTAACGTATACAATACAAAACGTATTCAATACAAACCTATACAATATGTACAAAACGTGTGCAATTCAAATATATGAAATACAAAACGTATTCAATTAAAACCTACACACTACAAAACGTATTCAATTAAAACCTACACACTACAAAACGTATACAATACATGCTTTGGGACATATATCAAACCATGTGTATTGTATACGTGAACCTACTACGACGTCGCGTACGCAGACGGACATGCATCCAGACAGACACACAGACACACCGACACACAAGACAAATCCATAAAGTAGCTTTCGCTACTTATAAGCACACTATATTGCATAGCCAGATAAAAATTATTCAGTGGTACATGTGGTACAGAAAAAATTGCACCGAAAATTGAGTTTGCCGGTCAAGATGTATTTTTTCGGACATTAAAGGCAAAAAATTAGGACAATTTAGTGCGCCGAAAATGACAAAAATTGCCCAACAATATGACTTGACCAAATTGAGCCGTAAAACTTCCTCTAGCACCCGTGAAAGTTAACTGTGAAGAAGCAAAGTTACACTTACTTTAATTGTGATAAAATGTCATTTATTACCATAAAAGTTACTAAAGTATAAGTCTTCACGATGTAAGGTACGTCACGATAAACATTTCTTACTATAAATTTCGGCCGGTAATGTGGTTCGCTATCAATCAACAGCGATATACTGTCATCAGGGAATCAAATATTTTTAAAAGCATTGAATATTATTTTTCATTTTTATATTAATACATTAGCTTGTAACAGATATTTATGTATACGTGAGCATGCACAATTAATTTTGAAAGTCATATAATGATTTCCAATACAAATGACATTGCTGTCTTCAAATGCAGAGTTAGTGGGTATACTGAATGGAATTGCAATGAAATATATAGGGATGGATAAAACAGACGGAAAATTAAGGAATTCCTATTGCCTAACCCCAACACAATAATAATTTAGAGAAGAAGAATTAAGTATCTCTAGTGCATATTTAAGCCGCAATGACTGTGTAGCCTAATACTGGGTGAGAGCTTAAGCTTCCACCGTCGTTCATTCCACTGCCAATTAAAAACCCATTTTGGACTTACATGATAAACACTTGGTGGCTTGGCTTGGTCTCTAGCTTATTGTTAACTCATCGCTGGCATTTTGGCTCTGTGCTTTCCCCGCTTACGTAAGAAACAGATATTTGTCCACATGGCAATTAGCGAGGTCTGCCTTTGTGGTTGTAGTGAAATGAGACTATCTCTGCTGTGGTAGTTGCTGCAATAGTAAATAGGTACACTGCAATTATTCTTTCTCCCGCTAGTAAGCTGCATCGTGTCGTCCTCCAAACAACCACTCCCCTTGTCTATCCAATGCACTGTGATGATAATGCAACTACTGAATACTACACTAAATACAATTCCCTTCTCTGTCCCTTGCAGCTTCGTTCAATTTATTCGAGCTTACTGTCAATTACTGTTGTTTAATTACTAAGTGAATTCCTGTAATTCCTGAGGTCTATCAACAATAAAGCTTTTGGCAATGCACTTTTTGTCAACTTTGAATAGTCATTAAATGTGAAATTTAATCAAATTAATTATTATAAACTTTAACCTTCCTCTTTAAATGGAATAAACGAAAAAATTGAAAAAATTTGCTTTGATGGCCAAAGTTAACAGGTAGAATGTGAGTATGTAAGTAGTAGAAATATTTTATAAACGGTTTTTAATACTGTTAATGGGTCGAAAAACTTTGAAAAGGTGTTCTAGGAAAAATTCGTTTAAAGTTTGGAATTTTGTGCAGGTTTCCTTTGCCATTACGAAAAAATGAAAGTTTACTTTTATTTTATTCTCTTACTTTATATTTGTTTAGGTGAATAGCGTCGGTAAAAGTAAAATGTATTTCTGTTTATTTGTAAATTGCGTCGCAGAGTTTCCAACATTTCTCCACTGCAGAACAACTTTATATTTTTAATGTACTTTGATAAGTTTCCCTTCTGCTGTCTTCTTCCCTTGTCCCCAATCATAAACTCCATCCTGTCCACAATACAAAACTTGTCATGAATCGGACAAAAGGAACCCTTACGAAGTCTCTGTAACAGATTTAATGGACTGTGCTGTACTTATGTCCAGTCATTTCATTCCATTCCGTGGCATTACACTGCTTTCCCCCTTCACTATTGTCATAAGTGTAAAAACTCCCGAGTACTGTCCACTATCGTATTTTACGTTGATCACCATCATCCACATTTCTCTTCATGTCTCTCTCCTTGCTTTATTTTCAGTTCTTTATCCTTTTCGCACTTCCGTTGCGTTTGCCAACCGTTGAAACGTTACAAAATTTCACTTCCCAAGTCCATAGTCCACAATATCTGTACACCTCATGAGATGGGAGAAAGTGCTAGGTATTTACTGTAGCCATGTTTTACATTACATGAACAGGGATTTCCGTTGATTTACTTCACATTACATACTCACATACATGTGTTCGTCCATTCCAATACTACCTATTCGACCGCTGAATGCAGGCGTATATAATAGTAGGCTCGCACAAAGACACTCACTCACAGTATTGTAGTGGCCCGTGGTAACTACGCGTCTGTACAATGTATAGAAGAGAGCTTTGAATTCTTCGTCAATTTTATTGTACTACTAGAAGCAACCCATCGATGAACTACTTTAGTGAAGTGAGGGGAAAATTATATAGTGGAGCGTTTATCAGTCCTTTCTATTCGCGAGGTGGAGCTGAGCAGAGGCGACTTACTGGCCTTATTGCATTGGCAGCAATTAATCGTCACAATACAATAAGACAAGAAGAAAGGGAGAGAACGAAGGAAGGAAATAGCTTTAATTCACTTGTGTTATATCTAGGTGATTAGCCTTATGTGTCTTTTCTTTTCCTCACTCTCCACATGCTTTTCCCCTACTCTCACCGCTGCTCTTAGTACACTACTTCGGGTAGCTTATATAGTGCAACCACCACTACCACTACCTCTATTACTTCAAGTCCATTCCACTATTTTTGTGCTCGAGTCGACGGAAATTTGTGGGAGGCCATAACTCTTTCAATAATGCCTTGTCCGCGACATAATATGTTCGAGGTGTCGTTAGACAGTTTACATAGTACTAATGGTGAATACCTAAAATTGTGCAGACGGCTTTCTATGCTACGTGTGTAGCTCACAGCCACAAAAATTAAAGTAACGTAAAGAAAAGGAACCATAAATGAGCGCATTTACGTGGAACCGGGATATTGCGAATGGTGGCGATTATCTCACAATGTCAATAACTGTTTGCACATTGTTAAATTGTTAAATACAAAGTTACTTTATCCATTTCTTGATATTTAGTATTTCCCACTCACGCGCATTTGTATGCGTATCACAGTGTACAGTGGAGAAAGATTTTAAGGAAAATAAAAGAGATTATGAGATGTGGAAATGTAAGAAAGTTGTAATATATTTTGTATAGTGTTTTGTGCGTGTGTGTGTGTGTGTGTGGTGTAGTTGAGTGAGTGAGTGAACACCTGTCTTGTAATTGTAGCCAGGAGGTAGCTGCTATAACTAAAGAGCGAAGAGGGAGCTTTAACTTTTCTGAAATTCTATTCTCTCCGTAAGTCTCTATGCGGGCATCATTATTTTCGAAGTACATGAAAGGCTTTGATCGTAGGGAACATCAATTGGTAATTTGTGTCAAAAGCAGGCTAGTTTAGCTATCTACTCGAAAAGAATTATCAGAATGGTTGGCCAACTCGTTTGTAACTGCTACTTCTTTATACAACACATACCTCCTACTTACATGTATGGGCTCTTCTTGAAGGAAAGCATCTTTGGGACTTGTTAAGTAAACTGCATGTAGAATAAACTATCCAACTAAAGGAGCATTATGTAGGACAGTAATACGTTGCAGTTTAAGTAGTTGATATAACCCTCAAGGGCTCTATCTACGCCTACAAGACATTTTTTCGAATCAGAAGCATCAGTTCATTCCTTTTTTACGGTTCGTAGTCATTTTACGCAATTCCGCTCATTCCAGAGTGTCGGAAATATGTAGAACACACAAGTCAAGTCAAGAGACTCCTGAGTGTACTCTACTAACGGGGCAAAATTTGCTAGGAAGATGGCCTGACTCATATAGAGTGTATTTTACAAAACAGCTTATTAATATAAGGATATAGGTGCCTATACACTGTGTACTAGTGTATATCTAGGTATGTATAAAAATTACTGCAACTTCGACTCAGTTTATTACGCAGTTCATACTCAGGATGTGAAACATCTCAGCATTGGAAATACGTTCACTTGCTTGCAAGTATCTGTAGGCAGTGGGATCGATCTACTTTACGAGTACATAATAATACCTCGTTCTGCAGTTGGTAGGTGTATATTTATCTGAAAGTATGTTGGTGGTGGTAGTAGTTATTCTCTCAATAATTTATGTTCTATAGCATAAAGAAGTCTTAAGCTATAAACCATTTTGTTTTATCTCGCTCTCTACTGTGTTAGCACTATTTCATGTTGTTACTTAACAAAGTTTCTCTTCAGCAGTGCCTACCTACACATAGAACATTGCTCAACCATAGCACACACACACCACACGCACGAACAAAAGCCCTACTGCTACGCAGTATATGAGTGCATCGGTGAGTTTATTAAATGACAGCATATTTCCTACACATTTGTTCCTGAACTCAAAGTCAACGCGTAACAACCGTCCAAATTACCCGTTTATTGCAATGAAAGTGGAAGCAATCTGCTGTTATTACTAAATCACGTTACAAAGTATATTTGTAATATCCACAGAGCTATTTACTGGCTGACTGCTGATACATATTTACTGCTTTAGCAGTGCAGTTATTTACTCGCTGGTTATTTACTCTCCTGATAATGGAGCTCCATCATAAGCGTTAAATCCGTATTTTAAATGAATGAATTCTTCAGAGTAAGACTGAGTGCATTCTATTGTCATTTTTTCCACTGCACTGCTTCCTGTTTGCCAGACACATGGTCCAACCACATTTTCCGACCCACAATTTCACACAGCAAAGATTGGAGGTGGTCCAAAAATTCTTTGGATTCTTTTTAACCCTAACGGGGGTTTATGCAACGGTATTGTCTGTACGCACGTACAGTACGGGCGCAGTGTATGTGTAACGCCAAAAGATTCAATCATAATGGATGAATGAGTCAAATAAGGAAAACAAGATGAGCCACAGCAAGTCAACTGAAGTGCCCCACTTTGACCCAAATCCATTTTAGACAATAGAGGAGACCTGGCATAAAAATATATTTTTTGAATCTTCGAAATTCAAGTCCATTGCACATTTAGACACTAACAATAAGTACTAGAGGAAAGAACAAGCACTGTGTCTCTATTTCCCGTCTTACTTACTGCCTGCGTTGTTTGGGAAGGTGCTCGAGTTTCTCCGAGAATATGCTATAATACATACGCATAAATACAAGATCCACACACATAGACAGATACAAATAATATTACTATAAATAAGCCTGTGCGTGTACAACAGTCATATAAAATTTCTTGATTTCATCACAGTGTCTTCACAATTCATTGAAAAATACCTAGTTCCCACAGTGTCTTGCACCGAGATGCACACATAACATTATGGAGTAACATAATAAATACATAGATCCCCGACGGTTGCATTAGTAAAGAAGATGTATGTGTTGATGTAAGAGGCGGACTAATTCTCATCGAAAATTCCGTACTGGTAGTACATGTGGCTGTCTTTTTTGTCACATTCAAACTTGTCCGGTGGGTATAGAAGAAAGAGAGAGAGAGAGAGTGGGGAAAAATATTGCCAACTGTTCTGTTACACTTTGTCAGATAGATCGGGTAGCACTCTCTATTCACATGCAATATTCTGCGTGCCGTGTGTGTGTGTGTGTGTGTGCGGCTGCACAGTCGCTACTACTCGTATTTGCACAGTGACACGGCATGTGTATTTGAGATAAGTATTCATAGGTGCTTACATGGAAATGGTAGCATTGCATTGGTGAAAGTGAAGTTAGAGAGTTGGGAGACAGTTCAGTTGACAGCTCTAGAGCAAGAGTAGTGGTGAGGTTAAGCCAGGCAAGTCAAGTCAAGTCATTCTAAACTATGAAGAGTTTTATTCATCCATCATCCACACGAGTTTTCCACTTTCTCCTCCGGTAGTGCGACTGAACAGGGCTCAGCTGACACACTTGCTCTACAGTACCACAGTAGTAAGACCACAAAAGCAGCATCTCTCTGCTAAACGTAGCCACACGCACACACACTCTATCGTTTGTAGCTCTAACGTGTAGTGGAAGATGAAAATTGGGTTGAAAATTGAACTTTTTCACTTACATCACATCAAGAGAAACTAGAAAGGTGCAATTTATGCTTTTAGCAATCCAGGCGAAGGTGCAACTACTGTCACTCGTTCCGCGTTAGGCCACCAATAAGAGGTGAAAGTGTATACACACTGTGTTGGAAATGTAGACGAATGGATTGTCAGAGATAGCACACAGCCACCAGTGTCTTCTTCTTCGTCTAGAGTATCTACCTGCGCACAGTTACAATATTACACGTGAACAGTGCGGAGAGAGAGAGAGTGAAAGAAGCTCAAATGTATATATATAGGACAGGAACATTCGTAGCCACATACAGCAGCTTCTTCACCTTATCTTATCCTTCCATTTCCTTCCTGTAGTAGTCCTAATCTTTGCAGCTCAAGAAAAAGTTTGGGATATAATTTTTTTCCATACAAAGCTTATCTATAGCCACGTATAGTGTGACATAGAGGAGGAAATAATATGTCGTTATTCAAAATTTCTATCACGGTCGTGAATATTTCGTCTCTTAAAATCAGTAAATATCAGAGTGTAGTCAAGCCAATTTGCTAAATCGAATTTCTCAAGGAGAAACTGCAATAGAATTTTCGTGACAAATGGACGAAATTTTCTGCGACTTGAATTGCATTGTGCAATATTTGTAATTTTCCAAAGTTTTGCATGCGCAACGAATATATACTAGTGCACGGAGGACGATTTAGTCTTTCTCTACTGTAGTAGAAGTGTATGGAGTGAAAGGAATTCACTAGAATGAAAAATGGGATGAGGCGTCTACTGAAATCACTGTTATAATTAGCTTTGCGTGAGAATTTCCCCCGGTGCTCCCTTTCAATCTTAAACTTCCTTACAATTAGGCATGTTACATTCGCGTACGCTGTGCCATGATGCTATGTTAGTATAATGTACATGTAAGCTGCATTAGCTAAGGCCATTCCCTCTTTCTCTGTCGAGGAATAACAAAGAAAAGTCGAAACTCTTGATTTTTCTTTCTTATTGTTAGTTTCGACTTAACTTTGGTTTGAACTTATACTGTCAGTTAGCAGCTAACTTTAACTATTGTGCTCGTTAAGATTTTCTTTCTAGCAAAGTCTCGTGCCGTTAGTCTTCTGATACATCGTGGTGCACACGTCGATTTTACCTCAAGTATTAGTCAAGACTCGAACGTAAATACACTATTTACCTACGGTCGAAGTTGTAGCTCTGCTGGTGAGCTGCTCCACTTTAGTCATGTCACTGACAGAACCCCAAACCTTAAATCTTACGAGCCAAGTGATCCTTTCTTGTCAGTGTCGACCTGCACGATGTTTCTATTTTCTTCAACGCGTGTCACTATGCGTACTTACAAAAAATGTATTTAATTATTTGACACAAAGGAATTCTCCTCTAACATTAAAAAAGAAATGGGTATACCCTTTGTTTAAATTATTGTAAGTTTTGCTGTACCGGAAGTCGTACAGTGACATTATTAGCTACTCGTTACAACAGAAATGTCAACATTAATGTAGACTCAATTTTTTAAAGTGACTGCGTACGATAATTCACCGTTTCTCATTAGCGTTTACGAGTTGTGCGTTCTCGCTGACTTCTTTGCACTATTCCGCGAATTCATTTAGATATATGCGAACAGAGAATACATGTACAATTTGTCCAACGAAATGCAAACATTAATTAAACTTGGTTTTATAATAAACAGTCTATTGTATTAAGGTATCTGCAGAATGTACAAATTACGTTGCAAGAAATTTAGCACAACAAGAATGCACGAAACGGATATTTTAATAGAGTGCGGTAGACTTTAAGTTACAAGAAGCTGTAAAAACATGTCTGTCAACTCTTTAGCCAATTCAAGTCACTTTTAATAGGTTTTCTAGTGCAGAAACGAAGCCAAGAAACACAGCCTGTATCATTTAGTGTTGTTTGACATTAATCTGTGCGTAAATACAATTTTGTGGCATGAAAAACTGAGCACTGTGCCAATTTTTCTGCTTTAGCAAGGAGGGATGGTGCGTGAAACAACACATGTTGATACTATAGCTGGCAGTTGGTGCATCACAAACCCGAAATGTTTGCTTCGTGTTCTCTTGCAATGACAAATTTCTTGCATCCAATCGGAAAATGAAATTGAATTCGCCTTGCCTCCGATCTGTACATTTATATTCCTTGATTTACTTTATTCTGTGCCATTTTAAAAAGGCTAAATATTAAGAAGAAAACCACAGCGCTTCATCATGGTACTTAAACAGATGCTCTGTATATGATTTTGCTAACAAGAAGCAAAGACACACGCACTTTGCAGTTTTTTGTGCAGATTTATCGTACATTCATTCGGTTCAAGGAACCGAAAACCCGGCATTTCCGGGCCCAAAGGTTTTTCATTGGTTTTTAGGTTTGTGGCCCGTGTTGTAAGCATTGAGTGTATTTAGGAATACGATTTATATAATTGCCACATACTCAACCGACGTTGGGTTACATTGAAAATGGATGTAATATGATTTAATTAAGATATGAACTCAATATCAAAACAATTTCCACCAATATTATCCATAAATTAGCATTTTTATTTTTTGCGAAAACCCAATGTTTAGGGTTCTGTTTAGGCTTTTTTACGGTCCGGTTTTTGCTAAAAAACCCAGACCCGTACCCTGATTCTGTTTTTTTCGTAAAAGTGAATTCTAAATAGTTATTTCACTTGAATACGCAAAAGCTACAATACTTTTTATAGTGTTAGCTGCTGCTGTAGGAGAGAATCTGAAGGTCTTATATAGAAATGTACAAAGCCACTCTTGTATCATCTTAAGTACAAAGGGAGCATTACCTTTTTTCTGCTCATATGTAGATTCATCAAATGTGTGCTTGTATGCATAGGTAGTTTTGCTTTGTATGATTTTAAAAGCCTGTCTTATATAATCGTGTAGATGTACTATTGTGAGAGAGAAATTCTTAGACTTCCCTTTGGAACGTCAGAAGCAAAAGAAGTGTGCTGAAATGTTAGACATTTCAGCACAAGAGACTACCACCTACTCGTGTTTCGCTATTACAGCAGTAGTAACAAATCCCCCACACATATACTTTATGTTCTTCATTGGTTGATTTAACCTCACAACAAGCAAAGGTACAGAATACTTGTGGCAGTACCTAAAAAACCTTGTTAAGACTTATGTGCATGTAGTGAATTGAAATTCCAGGGTATTTTTTTCCTGATGGGATTTCTACACGCAAGGCTTTATTAGTAACTATTTGTGTTGTTGTATTAAATACACTCGTGACATTGCACTACTTCAAGCAAGCTGTACGAAGGGCCACAAGCTGTGCCAGTGCAAGATAGAGTAGACAGGACTGTAAAGCAGATGCATCCCAAAAAAATTGCAATGTATCCTAGTCATGGGGGAAATGAAAAAATTGTGCAAGAAAGCCGCTTACAAATTTTTTTTACCGTTTATATATTTTTGTTATAGGACATTTTCTAACTTGTAAGCATTTTGTGAAGCGAATTGCAAAATATTACATCTCAATACACCAGGGAAGTAGTTTGTAGAATTCACATACTTTCTACATACCTACTATTTAGTATAAGCATCTTTGACGGATATTTATGTAGTGAGTATATTTAGATACGTACTATGACTAGCATCCTCTCTTCTCAGGCGAATTTCTCCAGTCAGATTTCTACTAATGCGGTGTGATGTTAGATTGCCGCACTTCCGCTGTACAGCTTTGGTAGTGTGGCATTACATTGTTAGTGTAATGTTGGTGTGATCTCGGTTGTATTCTTATGCAGAGTAAGTGCAGTTTTAGGTAACTACGACGAGAACGATGTAAGATTGACTTAGAATGGATTGAATTGAAGTAAGGAATTTTTCTTTTCCTAGTACATAGAAGAGGAGAGTGAGTGAGTTGAATGAATAGTATTTGGAACTACGGTCCCATGACGTCTTTTTATGCACTAAAGTGTACAGGCATTCTCTCCCCACATTAACTCGACATAGCCATCAATCCGTCATTCAAGCAGATATCCATGTGTGTACTACATACTAGGACCATGCTGTTACTGCGATTGCAACGGTAGCACACGGGCTCCTTGTAGCAATGCTAATTTATTTCCTGTCTACCTAAACACTTTGGCTTTGCATCATTTTTCTCCGTACACGAGAAACAAATGCGATACTTTGGGAATATACTTAATCCCGTGCCTCTAGTATTTACATTACTTAAAAATGGTTCTGTTGCAATTGCGAATGCAGTGAATATAATTTGCTCGTGTTACTGTGAAGTTTAAGGGAAAGCGGTAAACCAGAGAAAAATGCTGTTTAAATCGGGAGCATACGAACAGAAGTCTGTAAATATCACAAAAACATTTCGTCTTCTGAATGAAAACTAAAGCAATAAATAGTAATGATTTTAAATCAGACTGTACCAACTGCAGTTATTATCCGAGTATGTAATGTGTGGGTACGATTAAAGTCTTTGCACACAAGTTCATAATGCGGCCCTTGTAAATATGAATAAATATATTGGATAGATGGTTGATTTTCGGTACACGCATTGTATTTGTAGTGAATGCACAGAAATCTTTCTCATTTCTCTGTTTAAACAAAAAAGGAATAATATATTCAATGATGTGAAGATTAGAAGTAGAATGGACATTTTCCATTTAAGCTCCTCAAACGGAAATTGCAATTACCCACAAAAGGGAAATGAGAGGCAAAGGTATAATGAGTTCTCTGGTTGCTCTTGGTGAAAAAGTAGAGTCTATTCTTTCTCGTCTCACATTTTCGTGTGGATGGTGAGTTACTGCGTGGCTTTAGCTGAAGGGAAATGCTTGTCTTGTGATCTGATCTCTCTCCCCGTATGTTTACATTCAGAATAAAGTAAGCTGGTGGAGGAGTAGTAGAAATATTATTGCAAAGTGCTTCTGTGTGTGGTGTGAGGATCGTGAAAGGGCTTACAGGGTTAAAGGTGATTATTTCAGACAAGGTAGAGATATTCCTGTATCTCTTCCCAAGTATTAAGCTTAGTAGCAAAAGGCAAATGTCTATTAGCTATGCAGACTGAAGCGACATGACTGTCAGGGAGTAAGTAGGTGAGCGAATTTACACTATTGCATTGTGCTGGCATCAAGTTTAGTTTATATGGGAAGGACCTTGAATGAATACAGCAGTGTGTAAAAGAGTAGGAAGAGAATGAAGAAGTTGAGATGGAGAAGTGTATTCCTAAGACTAATGTAAATATTATTTTTGGTTGGATGAATTGCAGGACTCTGGATGGTGCCAAATGGCTGAGACTACAGAGAGCAGTAGTTGCGGCAGCAGCAGCGGTGGCATCAGCCTCACCAGCTCCACGAATAGTTGTAGTAGTATAACGAGTATAACTAGAATAAAAGGAAGAATTATAAGACTAACTAGGAGTGCAAATGTACTATGGAATAAAAGACTGCACCTCGCATGGCTCCTTTGGTGGCTGATGCTGCTATGGGCGCCCCGACTCTCATCAGCTTCCCATAGTATTTACCAGCAACAATTTCGTCGCACTCCAGACAATCAGACTGCAACACTTAATGACACCGTCACGCTCGCTTGCAGTGTCATCCACAAAGCAGGCACACTGCAATGGACAAGAGACGGCTTTGGAATGGGCATTGACCGCAACCTTGTCGGATACGAACGCTACCGAATGATTGGAAGTGAAGAAGAAGGTAAGCAAAGCGAGATTTTTGCAAAATGAAATTACTAAAGGAAACACGTGTTTGCGCAAGTGTGAAATTATGTGTTAAACATGGTATGAGCTCATGCGCACCATTACAAACATGTTAATGTTAATGAGTCAATTGTTTTTACAGGTGACTACACATTGGTAATAGACCATGTGACTTTAGAAGACGACGCAATATTCCAGTGCCAAGTCGGCCCTGCTGATGGTCACAAAGAATTACGTTCAGCAAATGCCAAATTGACTGTGGAAGTGCCAACCGGTTCTCCAGAAATTATTCAGGGTGAAAATCTTCAGACGACGGAAGACAAAGAGATACAACTGGAGTGCATCTCACGTGGAGGAAAACCTGCTGCCGAGGTCAGCATTTTATACCTTATTAAATTATAAAAGTTCAGTTTAGTAGTTTTTAGTAAACAGTTTTCAAATGTCCACCTACACTCGTGTCATTCAAATTGAAATATTGATTGCACAAGGAAAGTTACAAAAATGTCATGTTTGGATTTTTGTGTGGGCAGAGAATATCATTTATTAGTTACGTACCTAGTTTTTTTTAGCTGACTGTAAGCATGTAGAATCAGTTGTTTACGTCTTATGTGTGCGTGCATTACTGAACGAAGCTATTTATGAAAGTGTTGGCAGTTAGAAAGCACAAAAGCGAATACGTAACAGTGTTACAGTTGGCGGAACGAAAAAGATAAATTAGAAATGATGTTAACGACAGTCTTATCACCTTTTGTTACGACAATCTCGTGTAATAATCATGCCATTATATACAGTGTAGACTGAACATTAGTTACTTCCTTCACAGCACAAATCCAAAGATTACAGAGTGAGGAAAGTCAAGAAAAGAAAGTAAACATTTCAGTTCAGTTTCGTCATATTTTCTTGGTCAAAGTTTGTCTTCCTAGATGAGTCTTTGTCGCATTTGAGTGTCTACTTTGAAAAGTTGATGCAACTCACTGTACAGTACACGTAGCTATCTCATTTAATTTTTTAGGGATTTGCTTTCAACCTTTTCTGTGTAGGGACTGAATCTAGAAAATAAGCAGTAGCAACATCATGTTGTAGTTTGTAGTATCATATATCTGATGCAGACTTTTTTCAGTGTTCGTTGCATTACTGTGTACCGTCGTCTTTCTTCCTTGTAGTAGCCATGTTACGTATTGTAATAATGTAGACAAGTACTCCCTTTGAAATCTAAACACAATTACATAAACTAGGAGCACAGCACTTCAAACGTGCCCGTACGTTTTCTCTTTTCCACGAAAGAGATTATCATAATGAAGAAAGTATTCCAGGAGATCGTTATTACACGACGGCACGTCACAACAACAACACCATTAGTGACTCCTTATTGTTACTAGTCGAGCCAAGTCGTAGAATGTAGCAAGTCTCAATTTTAACTAATTTAAAATAACTACTCGCCAAAGCCAAAATATTTGCATCGTGTTTGCAATATATGTACATAGGTATATTGCTATGAGCAAATTAAAATTATTACAGAGTAAAGTACTTAATGTAAAACACTAGGTGGAAGAATTTTATTTGTTCGTTATAGTGGACGAATGTGTCTGTGATGGTATGTGGGATCATTGAAACCACAGTATGCTCTGTAGGAAGATAGTCGATACAATCTTAAGTTCTAAACAAAATACAATCAGGAATATTTATTGTCATTCTTGAATTCCGATGCATTGCTAAGGATCATAATAAAAGACAATTCTCGGGAACATTAAGATAGGCAAAGAAAATGCATTCAGAGTCTGGGATAATTTCTGAAATTGTCCTATATAGAAAGTGACTGACTCCTTACGACTTTGGTATAAATAAAGGTAACGGGAAATTAATCCTCTTATAACTCACTCAGGGAAGGGAAGCCCCGAGCAAATGAAATAGGAATACTCCAGCTAAATATCATTGGGTACATATACATATAGTTACAGTGCGTGTGAGTTGGACTGTTTCCAAAATGGACAAAATCCGTTAGAAAACATTTTCATCTGACTTATAAATAAAGGACGTCGTTTACATTTTCTTCAACGTAAATGAAAGCTCTTGAATCCGATTCAATTACGCAGGAATCTATTTAAAAGAATCTTCTGTTAGAGAAGGCTAGAACGTACCCCAAGCAGCCAGGACAGCCTCCATATGTACTCATGAAAGTATGCAGGAAATATTCACACGACAATAGAATGCGTGTAAGCACCAAATGTTGGGGAGAGAGGCGAACAATTTATCTCTCCGGCCCATTCCATCCTCTCTACGCATTTCATCAACGTTGTCCTGCTTAATATCAAGTTGGTGCCGGTCTTGCCGTAACCGTAAAATGAACCCAAGAATTCATGTTCCCGTACACCAAACAATATTTATATATATACATATAGCCAGTTAACAAGTTAGCATTAACATTTCGAGATGAAGATAATGATAATTAACATGGTCTATAAAATCGAGACTGTGAATAGGAAAGAGCATCTGTGCTCAAATTGAGGAATGAAAACAAATTTGTGCATTGTATTGTGTCTGTACAAAATATTCATACCACTTCTGAAAATACGTGTGTCTTTTAAATGTGTTTTGTGATGAAGGCCTTGTGTAATGTACGAGAACTACATGGGAAGGACTTTACATACTGTAATAACAACAGTCTTTTAATAGGAAGATGTGAAAAGTATTACAGATAGGATTTGTAACGTTGTATTTCAATATTGAGAAGGATATATCAACTATAAGCTATGCGTACAGAATCAGCATTTTACATAGAGCAGAGTCTTGCACAATCGAATTCGTTACGCCTATTGTTTAGGTAGGTGTAGGAGAGATATTGAAAAACCGTAGATATTCTTTATCTGGATGATTTGACTTTAAGTTGACTTATGTATTTGCTCGAGTATTTTCACAGCCAGAGAAAGCCTCCACTGAGCTGTCTTTTATCCTGACGTTGAAACAGTGGGAATAGAGAAAATCCGTTTTATTCTATTACCATATTTATAAGCTTTTTAAGGAAGTACACATTGCATTGTACGAGTATACTAAAGTAGAAGGAGAGACGATTTAAATTATTTCTTCCTGTGCAGATAGATGGGACGGGGAAGGCATGAAAGCAGAAGAACATAACACTAAATGAGATATCCTTTTAGGAAAGTTTTAAATTGTTTCCTGCGTACAAGTTTTGTATTGCAGAATTGGTTACGTAGATCTATCTAGCTGTATACATACATGTAGTTGCGCGCAGCCTAGTTGACTTGAAATTGAGCTCAATAAAATTCACCGGTAGGAACCAAATGGGAGGGTTTCAAATTCAAATTGTGTAAATCCGCTCCTAATGTGTCTTTTTCCTCCATAAATAGTGCACATGACAAAGGGGATTTGGAAAACACATTAGGACATAAAAAGATTCCATACGACGAACTGAAGAATAGGAAATTGCAGGAAAAATAGGCGACAAAGTAGAGTGGAGACGCGCAGAGTGAGTCGTTCTTTATTAGGATGGCTGAAAAGGGGGGAATTGGGGAATTGACTGATGTGATCGTTCACTTCACTTCTCGTGTGCATTGTTGGTACATAAATGCATTTTAGTGCATTCACTTTAAATGTGGCCATACGAATATAATGTGGGCTGAGAAGAGCTGTGCAATCCCACACAATAAAATTGAAGTGTGTGCACACTCAGTTCGCATCAAGGCCCACCTCACCAAGGCCATCACTCAAAAATGAGTTACTGATTCAACATAAAGAAAATTTATTGTTAGAAAACGGAACAACTCGTTCATAAACATTAAAATGTTTGTTTGTAGTAACACTGACAGTAACACATTTGTGCAACAACAAGTTTTCAGGCTGGCGAAAAATGTTGCCAGTACACACTTGGATTGCGTTATTAAAAATGAATAAAGGATGAATTTTTTTTTAATTATTTTTATTTTTCCTTAATAGCACACTAATAATAATTAAATATATAGATATATAAAGCTCATATTCGCCAAGTATCTCCATTAATAAAAAGAATAAAATATTTAAAGTGAAAGTCCTAAGCTGGAACTTTAAAGATTGCATGGTGGAAGGGCAAAGCCAGAGGGAAAGTTGGACGACAGAGGGAAAGTTGGACGACAGAGTGAAGCAATAATGTATGGTATACGATGAAGGCAAAATGGATTCAGAGATCAGAGCAGAGAAAGAGGATGGATGGATTTGCATGAGTTTGTGCGTGGAAAATGTAGAAATGGGAAATGAGGGGTCTTGGTCTTGGACACGAAGTCTCTAGAGATATATAACTGTGCTTGGAGACGTTCAATAGACATTTTATGGTAGTGCAGAGTGCAATAAAGGATTTTGGTGGTTTGAACGTAGTCTACATAACGCACTACATACTAGTGGTGAAAATCTCGTGCCGTGCTATCCCATTGCCTTAGGTATTATATATCTGCTTCACGCGGCAATACTCCCAGTATTACTCTCTTTCTTACCTTATATCTGCATTACTCGTACCTAGGAATGCATCTATAGATTTCCTTATAATACGTACTACATACTTACTTACAAAGGAGAGAGTAATGTAATGTTCGGATATGACAGTCAAGTATTATCATCTGTGTACTCACTATTAGACTAGGAAGGCATGAGAAAAGAGTCTACGGATGTGCATGTCCTCTCTCGTCTTTTTTTTCTCTTTTTCGTAAATCCTCATTCTTGTCTTGTCGTTTGGTTGGTGAGTTGCACTGCTTATACAGTTACGATGTGTACAGATGATAGCATTACGCCAGAAGAGAGAGAGAGAGAGAAGTGGATGTTGTAGGATGTACTTAGCATTAGATGACTCGCCACGAGCCACTTCCGTCTTACTTGACTATCCTGTTCGTGACACTTTGAAGTTTGTTCTCTCTTTCTCTTTCTTTCCTTTATTATATAAGCACTTCCATTCCAGTCTGCACTGAAAACGAAACTGCTCTACAGCCACAATATATATGAGGCAGGGCTCCGTGAAATCATACCCGCCTTATACTTACATACATTTACACGCTAACTTTAAGATGAACACCATTGAGTACTACTAATTATTGAAGGCAAAATTTACAGATGGGGTTTATTAATTGTTCCTGGGATGTTAGTAATTACTCAAATCGCTTTGGGTAATTTATACAGTCACGAACAAAGAACAAGAACTGCTTCCAATTTGTAATACAACCATAAAATGCCATAGACAGATTTTATTCCAAAGACTTTGACTTGGTGAGAAATACGCATTGTATTATAATACTTAAGAAACTAATACAATTAGAAAATGACATTTATACTGAAAAGAACCTTTGTTCGGCGTTGCCTCCTTAACTTTTCCCCGTAAGTGCGAGTCGTCCCTATGTGATTGTAAAATTGTCTCAAAAAAAGTGCATTCTGGAAACAATGAAGTAAACAGCAGTGTTCTTTTCTGTAGCGGAAACGCTTTGTAGTGCAGAAATGCGAATACTGTATTGCAAACATTATGGTTTTGTCGTCTCCTTGTGAGACTGCCTGCTGCTTAAGACAATTTACACACTGTTGTGCTAACAATCAAGAATGTCAATGTGTAAGCTAAAGTGTCATAGCGGAAGTAGTTACCTAATAATTTAAGCCTTTGTTGATAGTCAAAGTGAGAATAAAAAGTTTCTCATTGTGAACAGGAAGAGAAAGGGCTGACGAAAGTCTCAAAGCTCCCTGCTAGTGAAAGCAAAAATAAAGAGAAATTCAGTGGGGATTCTGTTTGATTGTGATGATAAATCGTCTAGTATTCCAAACTGAAAAGAAAGGGACAAGCCTTTTAGTAGGAGCATGAAATCTAGGCACTAATATAAAGCCTACTCTATATTGTGGTAATGATTATAGCTATGCCATAATGTATGTAGTGCACCAAGCTATGCCATATTATTTATAAGCGTTGAAATGAATTTGCTGCCTCTCCATATGTACAGGCTTATTGCTAATGGTGTTAGGGAATGGAATGAGCGAGTGAGCCAGCGAGCAGGAGAGAGAGTGAGAGAGAGTGAGAGCACATAGGGTGAAGATAATAGCTCGTCACCTCAACTCTAATTGATTCAATGTTTTGTGTGTCCGTCGCTCGTCTATTCAGACAGACTTGCTACACAGTATTGCTTTCCCTCATTCTCTTTCCCTGTCGCTCTACCTACATATAATATATACACCGGAGCATTGTATACTACATAAACACTATAACATCGCAACTTTCAGATATCTACCTAAGTAGTGATTCATTCATTCATTCAACCCATGATGATCATCATGAGCTTTTCATAAACTAAAATAGAACTGGAGCGAAGCGAAAGGAAAACGAATTGTGATGTGACTACCACCACCAAGGCTGTGAGTGCCTATAGTAGAGCGCTGAGCTATGGCGTTTTCTAACAAATAGGTCTCTCTCTCTTGCTGTTCTGTTCTAGTCAGCCGGGTCTTTGAAATGGAATTCTAGTGAAGCTATGTAGCGTGCCGGGGCTGCATTGTGTAGTTGCATTGTAGACGGTGACGCGGTAACATACTACATACACTTAATACTTGCCTCCTACACTATTTTATGCATCTCATCTGATTAAAACTAAAGACATATATAGAAAGAGAGAGAAGATTCATTTAGCAAACCTTTAGTAGTCACAAGCCCCGGTATTTGGAATCTACTCTTGAAGTTGGTTAGAACTAGAACGGCGTGGAGAGTGAAAGACCTAGTTTTTTCATAATGGATGTGGTTACTTGGTAATAGTAGCTATAGTCTAGTGGTAGCTATTTTAGTGAGTGCAGTGCACTAGGATATATGTATGGTAAATGTAGACTGGAGTAGAAACGGGACTAGATTTCTAAAAGTGTTGTGTGAAATTTAGAATTCCCTTGTCCCAATGATTAATTGCGTGTTGATGTCCTTCATGTGACGGAAAAGGTGTCAAAAGAATCTGAATAGGAATTTCCGCCGCCGCTTCTACTCTATACGTACATAGTGCCTAACGAAAGCAAGCCAAACGAAAGGACCGCTTATTTCCAACAACTCTTTATAATTTGTTCCACTCTCATTCTCCCCTAATTTTATTTTACTCTCTAACTCGTTCATCATCAGAAAAAAACGAGGAGAGAGAGAGAGATGCGTACGGAGGTGGAAGAAGACGAAAGAAGTATTCTCATTGCATGAAGGAGCAGACCCTACCCGAAAACCAGATAGCTGAGCTGTCTTGAAGGGTATTGCATGCGCTTTCTCTCTATCTCTTTCCTCTCTCTCTTCTCCGCTTCTCTCTATCCTTTCCTCGTTTAACTCTCCCAGGACCTTTTCTTTTTAAACATACTATGTATAGTTATATACATTTTATTCGTTTGCGTGTGCACAGGCTTCGGAGGCACTACAATGAAAGGGGGAAGCGCAAGAATAGGAAAACGACGTTTTTATAACTTAACCTTCTTAATATTATGAGACTGTTGCAATATATTCTATTACGTTATATTACATTAGAGCACCTTGCATCTAACTAATGGCATTAAGTGCCTTGTATTAAATAGTGGTGGCTATCAGAATACTATGCACTGTTCTGTGGTACGAGTACAATCAAACTTATACTATTTCTACTGCAATTGCGTCTACGGCGGAAAACCTAAGGGGTGCTAAAGCACACCTTTTATATATGTAGTCGAGTTGTATGTGCTAGTAGGTATGGCGTTTGAACTTCTTGTCACGGAGTCGATTGCCTCCCTACATCTTTACACAGCACTAGTACATGCTGACTCAGATGCAGAAAATTACCACAGCGGCACAAGTAGAAATTAATGTGGAGTAACTTGAATTAATTGAATCATAGTCCCTTGCTGCCTCTCTTTCTTACCATTGTCATAATTAATGCTGTGCTGAAGAGCTTTTAATTGGGGCGATTGGGTGACAGAGACATTCGTGTGAAGGCAAAAGTGTGCGAGAAGGCAAAGCAGAAAGCAGCAGGTTTTTCTCATTGTGGGAAGGAAGGAGTATATCATATTTAAGAAAGTCGTACCAAAAATAAATCCATCCACAACGACGTATTAGGGAGACAGAGAGAGGAGAAGAAAAAGCAACAACAGATCAACGAACATCCGATGATTTAACTGAGCACGAATTTCTATCATGGTATCATAATAGCACACGACACAGAGGTCTATAGAGAAATCAAAATGCGAACAGGAAAATAAATATTACACTAACATTGACATAGTAGGAGATGGTAGGAGGAGTGCACTGCAAGAACACTAGTATTGAAAAGTAGATTGCCTTTCATACTTCTATATGATATAATATATGTAGTGAAGCAGTAAAGGTGTAGGTAGTACGGCATACTTGTGTTTTTTCATGTGTGTGAGTAGCGTGTGAGTATGTAGGAGGAAGGGAATAGGCGAGCAATGACGAAGGTAGACAAGACAGAAACTTTAATGTACGTAGACGTGCTATAGATGCAGGAATTCTCATACATAATGTATTTATGCACATGTTCAGTTTCACTGAAGTTTCTGGTCTTGTGGCACGTGTGTTGGAAAATAAGTCGTGTTGCTCTATGATAAGTTTTCCATTTGATTTGGCTACAGAGACGGAAAACATATTGTGTTAGGCTATAATATGTAATGGTACACAATGTAGTAGTTAGGTTGTGTGTCTTAGAGTTTCGGTTCACGTTTGAGTTGTTACATTTGGGAAATTTAACCGTACCTACCAGGTAGACAGGAGAGGACAGGGGTAACTGTATAAACAAATAGAAAATATTGTGAACCTTTCATATAAACGTTATTAGTTTTTGGATTAAATAACTGTTGGAATTTGTGTTGGAATTTTTCCAAAAGGAAACTGAGCTGAAAGTGAAGTAACATATAAGAGTGCATAGAATAACAAAAAGTTTGTTATGCAAAGCTGTGTGGTTCTATTACCACATGATGAAATGTATTTTCCGGTCTGTCGTACGTCGTGGCCAATGAGAGCCAATGGAATGAGCCATTTATATGATTCATTCCGATTTTATTTTATTTTATCTGTAGGTTTTCTGACATTTTTTTTCTAACAGTATGCAGTATGATTAGTTGGATGCAGAATACCATAAAAATATAGCATACAATTGACTAGATTGTAAAAGATTTTTAATATTTGCTCTATTCATGTGTACATGCTTTTCGGAAAATTGCGTGTCCACCTATCAATGCAAGTAGCTATATGTGAATGGTTTTCATTATGAAACCACAAATATTCAGACCATACTCATATTTATGCAAGAACAACACAAACACAATACTTGTTAATGAACAATGAACATCGCATAATTTACGGATAAGAGAATGAAAAAAGTGAGTTTAAATTCCCAATGCATGCACAAAAATGTCCTTTCGATATCACTAATTGTGAGTAACATCTCTCAAACTTGGAATCATAATATTTTTCTTAGAATTATACATGGTACAATAGCAATTAATTGAATTATATCGATGTTACGTCTTTAAATATGCATTTATTGTCTAATTAATGCAATTAAAAAATGGCATCATTAGACGGGGCAAGAAAATACAATTTGCTTTGATAAACGGACATTGTATTGCAACGGTTGCTTGCGGAAGTGATAAGTATAATCCCAAAGCAAGTACATAAGGAATGGAAAAGAGCGAAAGTTTGAAGTTGCTTTGCTAGAGTCATTTAGCAGGGTGAGAGTGGTTGTAAGGAAACGAGGCAGCTCGTCGTAGTGCGTAAAGTGAATACGTGAAAGGAAGGAAAAAGCACGTGCCTTGCATTTCATTACATTTCTACATCTGTATTTTGTGTCTTTGCCCAGTCAAAGGAGAGTAAAGTCAAGTTGACTATTTTCAACTTTAAATAAAGTCATTTCTAATTTCCTTTGCTGTAATTAAACGATCAGAAACACACTTGAGCGATGTTGGTTAAAGTTGTTGAGTTCGGTTGGTTTGACTTTCACTTCAGTTAAACAGAATTGAATTGTGTAGCTTGTGTCTCTGTTATACAATTGTCAGGAACGAACTTCTTCCTTTCTCTTTCTCTGCTTCGACAGAGTTATTGTGGAGACATGAACGGAAATATTTTGAAGAAAGCTCTTGTATCTTTTCTCTCTCCTTCAGTTCACTGAATTTCTGGCCCTCATTGGTTTTATTGTCAACTTCCTTCCAACAAAATACACACGAAGAGAGAGAGAGAGAGCCTGCAAAGAAGACAAACTTATGTAGATTCTTGTGAATATATACATTTACTCGTCGTCGCATTAGATAGGTATATCCCTCCTTGTATATAAATACTATAGGTAGGTTACATTGTAGTAACATATTGCAACTTGAAGAAAATAGTCAGTAGTTGCCATCCAATATAATTCATTTGACGTTGGCTCGTTGTTTCGATTGTGATTGCAGCTTCCACAGAGTTCATGTGTCTCCGTTGCGAATAACTCGATTTCTAATTTTCTCATGCAGAAACTTCTTTCCCTTTCGCATTGCAAAACCAACAATTATTTTGAGTGCTTTGACTGATGTGCTTACTCAGAAAATTATATTGTTTTCGGGTGTTCACAACAAAACTCGACAAAATTAAATAAACCCAAGAAATAATGAGTACAGTTTTTGTGTCATATTTTGCAAGCATTAGGTACTGTTATTCTTTGTACTTATTTTAGAGAAACGGTGTGTTAAAAAGTATACTGCCCCAGGAAAACCTGTCTCTTTATAAGCATCACTCCAGCTTATTTATATATATACAATTTTTTAAGCTAGAGAAAGAAATTCATATGTTTATAGTTCGTAGGTGCAAAGGAAAACGTGACAGCAAACTGTAGATAACGATGCTACATACATGGTACAGGACGTCTGATCTACTTTTCAACGTTCAATATAATTTATGAAAATATAGAGGGCACAAGGACGATGCTTAGTTAACAATAAGAAAGGCCAATAAAGTCATTATTTTTTCAATATTTTTGAAAGACAGGACTGATAATAATGGAGTACAAAAACACGTGAAGATTTGACAAGGTGTTGGCTCTATGACATGACATTTTCCACAGAGTGAGATAAAAGGTGTCATAAAGAAATGACGTGACGTACACGTACTAACTATTAACAAACTTTGAGTGTACATCCTTTACTCTTGCCCTCCTTGTTGATATACGTGCATGATGAGCTACTTCACTCTTGTAACTCTATAGAATTCCTTGTTAGTTGAAATGAATAAATGCACGTTGACTTTCTAGAAAAGGACAAGGGCGAGTCAAACTGAACAATCTGCAACTAATCATGTTAGGTTGAAGCTGATCATGATTTTTGGACGTTGTCTTTATAATTAGAACTGGTGCCCATTGATACGAGTAGGTATATTGGTAGCATCAAGTTTTTGTCGGAATGTTAGAAGTTTTATTAGTTAGTTACTGGCTAGAAAA
>JABASC010001142.1:0-26643 GCA_019776185.1 Plutomurus gul | reverse complement strand
CTGTTTTTAGGTTAACAAGCGTTGAGTAACACACTGCCAGTAGGCTATCCTTAGGCTGTCTCAGGATTTTCTGCCAGAATTTCAGTGTATTTGTAATCACTGAGAGTTCTAGCGGTAATATATCTATTTCTCTTCGTATGAACCAAATCGGTGTTATTCTAGGAAGATTTAACAATCGTCTTATGTAGCGGTTTTGGAACATGTTGAACTCTTTTAGGTAATTTAACCCCCACACTACGGAACCATACATTACAACTGATCTCACCATAGAGTCAAACAGAATCAGTTGACTATTTATATTATTTACATTGGACTTAAAGTATATGTTAAATAATCTACCTTGAGCTAGTTTTCCTTTCGTCAGTGCTTGGTTACAGCATTCTTTCCAATTTAAAGTTTCTTTAAAAACAACACCGAGGTAAGTGCATTTTTTAACTATTTCGATTTCCTCGCTGCCCCATATAAATTTTAACTCCGCTGGTAAACGTCCACCCCTTCTAAACACGACAATTTTAGTTTTTTCTAGGTTAATTTTGAGGCCGTTATCTTCAAAGTAAACTCTTAGACAGTTATTTCCAATTTAAAGTTTCTTTAAAAACAACACCGAGGTAAGTGTATTTTTTAACTATTTCGATTTCCTCGCTGCCCCATAAAAATTTTAACTCCGCTGGTAAACGTCCACCCCTTCTATACACGACAATCTTAGTTTTTTCTAGGGTAATTTTGAGGCCGTTATCTTCAAAGTAAACTCTTAGACAGTTAATTTTCCTCCGCAAATCTTGTGGAGTGCTGGCAATTGTGCAAATATCGTCGGCATACAGTAAAATGTGAACTATGAGCTCCTCCATTTGTACACCTGTTGCTCTACATTGATTAAGTATATCAACAATATCGTTCAAGAATAATAAAAATAATATTGGGCTCATACTTTCACCTTGCAAGACCGAATTGCGATTTTTTATTGGTTCACTGNTTTAATAAAATTGTCACTTATTCCTAATTTGCTTAATTTAAACCATAATAATTCGTGGTTTATCACATCGAATGCCTGGCTCAAGTCCACAAATAGTGCAAAAATTTTTGTTCCTTTTCGTGCCGTATTTGCTTGAAGTATTGCATTTAAAATGAATATTTGCTGTTCACAGCTCTTATTTTTTTGGAACCCTCCCTGAAATTCTGAGATTACATTATGCTTTTCGCACCATTTAACCAATCGGTTTCCCATAACTTTTGTGAATAGTTTTAGCCCCGTATTTAATAATGAAATTGGCCTATAATTTTTTGGAACGGTTCGTTCTCCCTTTTTGTATAGTGGGCTGATTAGTACTTCTGTCCAGTTTTCGGGAAATGTTTGACGTTTAATAAATTCGTTATACACAATAAGCAAGTACTCCTTATTTTTTGGCAGCATAGTTTTCCATATTTCATTGGGAATGAAGTCAGCACCAGGCGACTTACCGTTTTTCAATGTTTTTAGTGCCAGATTAAGCTCAAACATGGAGATGTCACAGTCAAGTGTTTCACATCTGTTTGGAATAATAAATTCGTTAGGAACTGTAACTTTTGTTGTGTTACCAAAGATGTTCGTGTAATGCGATTTCCAAATAGGTAAGTCAATTTCGTCAGCCAATGACATTGGGTTGCGATCCTTGTAGATTCCGACGGCCTTCCAGAAGTCTTTTGGCCTTTTGCTATTATTGATGTCTCTCAGGATGCTACTATAATAAGTGTTCTTTTTTGTAATACAAAGATTTTTATATGCCTTTTTGGCCTCGATGTATTCTTGGAGTCCTGTGTTTGTACTTCTGAATAATCTCAGAAAATATAGCTTACTGGATTTGGCCTCTTTACAATCTTTGTCGAACCAAAGTGAGCACTTTAACTTATTTGGCTTCCTGGAAACCAGAATTTTGCACTGATCAGCTGTTTTATAAATTGCGTGTTTGAGCAGATCAAATGTTGAATTTGAGGTGTCGATATGTGTCGTGTTGACACTCAACAGTGTCTGAAATTCAAATGCTAGTTCTTCTTTCCATACGATTTTTGTTTGTGTAGCAATTTCATTGTTTTCATTATCCCGTGATGGAGATTTGAGCACAGTAGAGATTGGGAAGTGGTCGGACTCGCACCAATCCAAAACTTTAAAATCATTAATCATATTTAACATTTCATAATTACACAATGAGTAGTCTACCACACTGCACCCCTTTGTATCCACGTATGTGAATTCTCCATTGACGTCGCCCTTAGAGTTTCCATTAAGGATTGACAAATTATTTTCAAGTAGAAGGTCTATCATCATTCTGCCACAGGTGTTTGTTATGGAGTCCTTACTCTTCCTCTGTGGGAGTGAATCACTGGCGATTTCACTGTCAAAATTACCGATTCTAGCGTTAAGATCTCCCATAATAAGATGTGGATTTTCTGTATGTCTTTGTAATATTTCGCCGAATAGTTTGATATCTGATTTATAATCTTGAGACGGTGGGAGATAAGCAAACGTTAAGTACACTTTTTCCAAATTTTGAATTGAGACTTTAAATGTTAGTACATCGTTATGACTATGCACAAGCTTGAAATATTTCACTGATTTTTTGCTGAATCCAATTATTGCGCCTCCTTTTGCTCTTCCTTTTTTTGCTGATTTGGTTGCCGGGTGGAAGATGAGGTGATACGCGTTACTTATAACTGCATTGACTGTGTACTCCTGCTTCCACGTTTCTGCTATACAAAAAATTACTGGATGCATCTGTACAATATTATCAAATTTTTGCTTTGTATTGGACACAAGGCCATTGCAATTCCAGTAAATAATATTGTTTGTGATTTGTGAGAGCGGGCCGTATTCCTAGCAATTTAAATCTGTGCACTCCATATTATCCTTGTGGGGACTTCCAGCTGAATTCCTTGCCCCCATTAACTCGGATTCACAATATATACGGCCGTCAATATAAAGTTTGTCTAACTTATAAAAAGCTCTTCTCCCCTCCGACTTCGCTTTCTTAAAAACGTGGAGTAGTCTGTTTCGTTCTTGTCGCACATCCTTCGGTAAATCTTCTTGAACAGAGATTTTGGAACCCTTTTTTAGATTTTTGCAACTCAGGAACACTCTTCTCTTTTCCGTTTCGTTTTCCAATTCGACCAACATAGGAGCTGGGTTTCTGTCATTTGCTTTGCCCAGCCGGCGCGACGAGAGCACTTTAATGTTCACTTTCAGTGAATTTAGGAAGAAATCCTCTAATTTCTTGTTCCTTTTGCTGTGATAATTCTCTTCGTTGTTTGGCAGGGGTTGTAGACCATGAATTACTATATTTTTTGATTTCTCCGCCAGCTCCGCCTTTATTTGCCCTAATTTGATTTGTTCCTTGAGATTACATATCTCTGATTGTACGGAAGCGAATTTATTTTCATTAACCTGGGCTCGGTGATCAATTTCCTCTAATTTAGATGCGTGGGCAGCCGTTATGGTTTCGAGTGTACCGATTCTAACATTTTGATCTTCGAGTAAGATTTTTAGTGACTTCACAGATTCCAGAATGTCGGTTTGGGTGTTTTTTATAAGCTGAATATCGCTGATGATTCGCAATAGCATTTCTTCGGTTGGTTGGGAGTCGACCTCTAGTTCTGTACGACCTCTTTTTGGGGCACTGCCTGAGCCTGTGAGCCACCCGACAATTGAAGTTTGCGTCCCTCCTTGAATTTGGGTCATTTTAGTGCTAGTCGGAGTTTTCACGGGTGAATGATCTACGGGCATAATAAATATCTGCAGTATATTCTAGGGTTATATTCGGTCGTGATTTTAATATACTTAAATTCCACAGTATATTCTGTGTGTCGTGCGGAGGTATAAGTAGCAAATAATAATAAGAAAAAAATGTTTAATTTGTAAATTCAACAACAGCTTGCCTTAGGCAGCGCTCAGCACTGGACTCCAGCCTTTGGTTTGCCAAAATTAATTTAGGAACTCAATCCTCTGTCCAGCCTGAGCAGTTGGTGTTGACGAGTAGAGTAAGAGCAAGTGCTGTCAATGTGTTGTGTTTTAAGGAAAAATACGAACTTTGTCCATTGAAATTTAGTTAAAAATGATCTAAAAATTCGGGGAGCGAGAAGACATTTAAACCGTCCTCCTTCCCGCCAGAGTCGTTCTCCATGTATAGGTATATATAGATATATACTTACAGATTACATCTCTCCATCATTACATCACATCATAGAACGTTCAGTTTTGCTCACACTATTTTATGCGCTTCGTTTCACTATTACCCAACTATTACGGTTTTTACTGCACTAAAGTGCATTTACTTGTCTGATGTAACTACCTATCTATAAAAGGTGTGTCTTCTTGCTGTGTGCATTGGGTATATAGTCAGATGCTATAAATACAGCAGCAAAAGTCTTGTCCTTCCTCCTATTGTAATTGTAATGTTATGTTGGCCTGCATGAGAGTTGGTTGACTGAATGTTTTTATGTACCGTCTGTGCTCTCTTTTTATTATTATTATTATTATTATGCAAGGGCATCGCTTCCTTCTGTTGGCTGGCTGCTGGTTTGCTTATGCCTTCTGCTACGATCACTTGACTGTGGTCTGGAATTAAATGATCCTGGAAATTCACCGTTTTGGGAAAGGACAGATGGGAACTGCTGGAAGCGGGAGAATTAGCTACATGTGACGGGATAGTCAGCACAATAAATGTAATACAAAAAATTTGTTTTCAATTTTAATGAATTTATGCATAATTAGAAGAAAAATATTTCAATGTGACACAAGTATGTACATTTATAAAATGTGAAAAATTGACATTTTTTAAAAATAATAATTTTATGCAAAAATGAATGAAGTGTAGAGTCACAATATTGTTACAAATAAACAAGTTTGAATTTAAATGAATTTATGCATATGTAATTAAAAGAAAAATTGTTTATTCTTTGCCCCTATGTACATTTAGAAAATGTGAATATCTACCGTAAAAATTGACATTTAAAAAAAAAATTATGCAAAAATGAATTAAATTAAAAGTTTAGAGTCAAAAGATAAAATTGTTACAAATTAACAATTTATATAATAAATGTACAATTAAATAATAGTTTAGTGTGTATTTTGGTAATCGTGTGTAATGGTATGCATGGAAATTCTTGTAGGATACGCGCACGTGTGTTGAAATATAGACAAACAAAAGAATTATTTAACGATGACCTGTAGTTGTAGTTTTAAGAATTTGGAAACTACGATCGTAATTTCATTGAATCAGTGGTGTTATTTTCATGGCTAGAAGACACAATAAAGATAAGCAGAGCATCAGAGCATTGTGTTCACGGTTTGTTTGTGCTCTGTAGTCTGTCTGTTGCGTAAGAGCTGAATTGTCGAAGATTTATTGGAAGGAGAGTAGATGTGAGGAAAGTAGTGTAGATATTTAGACAGTGCACAATCCACAACACACGGAGTTTTACACTCACAAAAGTGCTAAAGACATGGAGGACGGGGTGGAGAAAAGTGGGAATTGTGACCTACAGTCTGACCTGACCTATCCATTACATAAAGCAGCCTTTGAAGGAAATGTCAGGGAACTCGCTTATCTAATCAGAAATCAACATGAAGTCATCAGAAAGGATCCTCATGGTGAGATTTTATTGAAATTTCTTTTCTATGACGTCAATTTACACACTGACTAATACAAAAGAAAGCGCCAAACACAAAGTCCAGCTTTTATTATTATTTTAAATGTTTCGTTTTACACAATTTCGATGATACAATTGTCAAAGCAAACGTTACAATTATGAATGTCTTATGTGTGCTAATAATTGTTTACTATCATGCATTCATTTATGTTTTACAGGAAATACTGCCCTCCATCTAGCAACTATGTTGGGTCACAAAGGTATTTAAATTCAACTACAAAAATTAATGACAAAATATGATTATACAATTATATTGCTCTATACTTTGTACAAATGTGCATCGGGTCTTTGTGTGAAAACCTAATTAACAAATTATCCAGTAGAATTAGAGCACTAATTAAGAACTAATGGCGAAACAGTTAAATTGGTTTTGGAGAACCCAAATGCTAATTAGTAGTATATTTTTCTAGAATGTGTACAACTACTTTTGGCTCATGGTGCACCGGTCAAAGCGAAAAATATAAAAGGTTGGAGCTCGTTGGCCGAAGCTATAAGTTATGGAGACAGACCAACAAGTAATTTATAAATTATTATTTCTTTAGTACAATCGAGGTGTCACTGAATTTAAGTTTTTGTTAGTATTGTTTTTGTAGATGATACAAGCTCGGAGCTCGTAGTGCAAAAGTTTAATTTAACTTTGTAATTTCAGTTGTTTCCCTGTTTCGAAAGTCCAAGCAGCAGCTTAGGGAACAAATGTCAGCTAGAAGACCTCACCTTATTAAAGCACTTGAGCGCATTCAAGATTTTTATATGGAACTCAAATGGGGTAAGCACGTCGTACGATTAATTAGTGTTTTTATTGACTACACTCCAAAGTTGATTACAATTTATTATACGACTAGAGTTGTCATTGTATTTTTTTAAATTTTCCACAGATTTTCAAAGTTGGGGTAAGTGTACAACTATACACAACAGTCGAATGTTCAATTTACATTTTAAAAATTCAATATCGAGCTTTAATATACATTTTTGTACTTTACTGAACAGTGCCTTTAGTCTCTCGTATATTGCCGTCTGACATTTGTAAAATATATAAACGAGGTTCATCTATAAGGCTGGATACAACTCTGCTAGATTTCAATGATATGAAGTGGGAACGAGGTGACATAGGTAATATTAAAATTAAATGTACTACACAAATGAATGCAAATTTATTTGCAGAATGTATATGCGTACAGATATACAATTTTAGTTTATTTTTTTAGCTTTTGTGTTCAATGGAGATCATATTCACCATAAAATCGGTGGTGGAAATAACAATCATTCCCCTCTTGTTGTGATGGATAACAAATTGAAAGTCTATCAACTTATGACACAGCAGGTGAAGATTACAATTTTTCAATTAGTACACAATAAAATGCACAAAATAAATGAAATACGTAAAATGCAATTCGTGAACTAATTGCTCATGCTTTTTATGTCAACATAGGAAACTGAAATTGAGTTCGAAGAGGAAGTAGATCTTTTAATGAGCAGTGATATAATCGTGGCTCAGATGTCAACGAAGGATGTTCAATTCTCTCGCACACAGTCAGGATGGTTTTTTCGGGAAGATAGAAAAGAAATGATTGGCCCTTTCCACGCGGATGTGTATTCAGTCCAGGGTCTCAGTTTAGAGTCACAGAAAAGAAGGGAACATCTGACCGAAGAAGATTTGGCTAAAAATAAGGAAGCATTGGTGGATAGTTTCACTCGACCAAGTTCTAGTTTTGAGCTCAACGCAGAGGTACGCCAGACAATTTATTTTAAAAATAAAAGTGTATTTTATTTAAATATACTTCTTCAGGCAGTTACTTGTCAGTACTTCAAATAAAACTTTAATTACCATCTCTTTGATACATTTTCAATCATAAATAATAAAATTTACTTTTCAATGTTGGGAACAAGCAGAACGCCCGATTTAAAGTTTTTCGTATTTATATTTTAAGCAGGAGGATTACCGTAGAAGAGAGTCATTGGAAGCGCCACCCAAGCCAGAAGGTATGTATAAAAAATTCGTAAAAACTATTTTGGTAATTCGGTGGTTGGATGAACCTTCCAATTTTCTGGAGTTATGCCTTCCACTTTCACTAACATCAAATGGGTAATCTGGATTTTTCTTAAACCGTTTCTAGTAACGTGGGATGAGTATATTCATGCAGTACCTGGGAATCCCCCTCACTTAGGTCGTCCACTATGTTGTAAAAGCTCATCTAAAGGATTTAAAGCTACTCTTGCCATGGTACAGTAATTAACATTATTAAAAACAATTCGATTATTGTACAAATTGTTTTACTGCAGTGTTTGCAGTAATTTATATAAGAACAGGATTATGTATTACTGTTGTATCTCACTAGAGTGATGAATTCCCCATGACGGTCGAAATGTTACTGAACATACTAGAAGTAGTCACTCCTTTTAAGCATTTGAAAAAACTACGTGAATTTGTTACAATGAAGTTACCCAATGGATTTCCAGTCAAAATTGGTGAGTACATATCAACGTCAAGCACGTGGCCGTGTGGAAATTAATCCACGTCGATTTACTAAAGATAAATTATACCATTCTGGAATATTTTGTTGTTTGAGCAGAGATTCCCATCCTTCCAACGATAACGGCAAAGATCACATTCCAGGAATTTGCCTTCCGTGACGACATACCATCCGAGTATTTCCAAATCCCACCCGATTACCAAGAAAAGCCAAATCGGTTTCCAGATTTATAGGTACTCCCTTTCCTTACCGACTCTTCCGTCGTACTCCCCTATGCTTACAACACGTACATGTTTTATCGATATTTTTACAACTATTTATTTCACTATTGCTACAACCCACGATTACAACAATGAAAAGAAATGAATCAACTGAAACCAATATTACACCACTCACTCACTCACGCACTCAGTCAGTCAGTCAGTCAGTGACAAGTGATACACAACACTACCACAGGAGCAAGCAAGCAAGCAGAGAAGCAGGATGAGTCGAGCTTTAAAATTTTAAAGAATTCGCAGTCGCATCGAATCAAAGTGAACCGATAACTTGTTCCATCCATTTCCACCCTGACAAAAATTTAAATTCATCTCTTCTTCCTCAAAGTAATCTGTCCTCTACACCAGGAGGCTGCAAATACACGCTCCAAGGCCGTTTCAGTAACATTAAAGCTATAAAATGCATTCGAATTCGTACAAAGATGTTTTCACATTTTTATTTTTATTTCCCACTACATGCAGACCACCACTCCACACTCACCAGTATACAGTGAACACAGGAAATTAGTTCCCCGTGGATCGTACATTTCTTTAAACAGATTATACCGCTTCAATTCACATTAAGTCAGCCATTTATGGTTCTGCCACTACGATTTACCGACGCTGGGTGCTGTAATCAATTATTCTCACCTCGCCGAATATCCACTGAATTATTGAATTAGGTCATCAAGCGGAATCGGTCCGTAAATTCATAGAATCCTCTTTGTGTTTAGAAATACGTCAAAGAAAGTGAAAGCAATTGAATGGCCGTGTCAACCTAATTTTATTAATTTCGCTAATCCAACAAAGTGCATGTTGAGGTGAATCAGCACTTTATATGTCGTATCGATTACTCACATTGATTATTAAACATTGGATAATCTTTTCCAGTTATAAAAACACATAAGTATGTACATAATACGAACAACGAGTGGCTTTAATAGATTTCTACTTTATTGGGAAAATTCACCATGTTATTTCAATTCCTGTGTGTATAACACAGACAGACAGAGCTCAGTCATTCACTTTCATTGAAAGTGTACAGGTAAACGTCACATTCTGGAACATTCGACCTGAAATTAGTGGCTAAATCTGCATGTAATGTGAAATGCCTGTTTGTTAATGTACCGTGTATAATAATTATTATATTTATTGTATTATTATCATGATCCGAGTAGCTAAAAGGCTAATGTGTTGTTAATAGCGCCTAGTGAGAGAGTGCATTAATCGTTTATTGGTCTATTTACGAAAAAAGTAACATAATCACAGAGTTCCCTTCGTACTTATCGAATGGCCTATGTAATTGTGTAACGTACAACGTATAGGACTATGATTACTATTAATTGTATTGTTTTATATTCACTCAACTACCTTCATGTATTTTTCATAAGTATTCCTGTTTGATGATTATTTTTGTAAGCGCTTTCGGTAAGGAAAGGGTAGCCCACACGACTAAATACTAAAATATTATGATTTACTAAACTACTAAAATGTATAAACTAGATACTAGATAGATCGTAAGTAAAAGAGAGAGACAGATTTCTCTTTTCATCATTATCAGTCTTTATATTCTATTCTCTGCAATTGCAAAGCGATTGAGTTGATTTTCCCAGTTGATTTAAATAATAATTAGTTAATTGCACTACTACTATACTTCCACTGTTGCAATTAAAACGGACGTACTGCCTGCAAAAACATATACATATAAATATATACCCGATCATGACGTATACTGATTAATGCTATGTGTATAACTGTACGAAAAGATCCATACACAGTTATTGTAACTACAATTAGTAATTTCTAGGTTTCGTTGACAAATTGCACTGTGTAACATCTTTGTGCACGTACGAACAATGTGACAGTCAAAGGTAGGTGGGTGATGATGACGCAATTGATTTCGACAGTAGTTAATATTCTGGAAAGAAAAGAGCACCTTTTTCTGTCACTTCGCCAGATGCATTTTTTTGGGTCAAAGTAGTCATACTAATTATCATATAGTCAACTAAAGCGGGTCGAGTCCAGTCATAGAGACAGTGCAACATATATGATAGGAATTATACGAAAGTAAAAGTAAACTCAACGATTGTCTATGTGTATTGTAGTGCATAGGAAATATAATTAATGATATGATAATATATGCAGAGATCGGGCAGACGATCACGACTCTGATTTTCAGCAGTTCCTTTTTTATTGTGTTATTCATAAAGAATTAGAGCGAGAAATATTTATAGTGATTTTCAATATAATTTTTACTTTGTAATTTACTTCTTAGTTATTTAAATACATTCAAACGCTTCATGATAATTGTAATTGAAAAAGCAATGTGTACATAAAATTGTGCAGCAACATCTCTAGTTAGCGATAGTATACTATTATTTTGAATAGAAATCTTTGTAAATATCTCATTGTAATAGAATTTTTAAATTAATAGTTATATTAATAATGCTGTCTAATGTAACTTGCCTTATAATAATATATTATCGTAGGATTTACAAAATACGAATATAATAGTGTATTAAAAGGTAAAATATTCAAATCACAGCTCACTCAACCAAAGATTAGAGAGTATAGACGTTTTGATAATGAAACGTGATTATTGTGAAGAAATCGATTCATATTCGATATATCGATACGATTACGTTCGATTACTGCGAACATTTGTATAATAATAATAATATTATTATTTACATCATTCTGATCTTATTGTTAGCAACCGAATTTTTGTCATTTATTATTAATAAGGATAACAATTTACAAACTTTAAGACTTTTTTTCTTCAAAAAATAAAATAATCAAAGACTACAGAACAAATCCAGATATTCACATTCATACATACAACTTGAAGCAAAAGTTATAGAAGAGATTACATCGACTGTGCAGCTAAAAAAAATACCTTTCAACATGAACGAATTAATTTTCCTTGTGTTTGTGTAATTGGCTAAATTTAAATATGTGTTAAATTAGTTAGATGTTAGATATGAATGTAAGTTCAGTGAGGACAGAAAATAATAAAAGAGCTTAGCTCTGAATTCAAGGAATTTCTCCAGCCGTAGAGATTGCAAAAAAATTCAGATCCACAATTGAACCCTTTTAAAATAGGTCACACAGTCACACAGAGGTCCTCATGATACATAATCACGTTATGCAATCATCACTTTGCATGTAAACTGATGCAAAGTGAAGATGAAACATTTTGGCAAAAAGAGAAGGAAAGAGGGACAGAAAAAAACTACCTATAATCAAATGACATGTATTACGGAGAGCAATAAAATGTGAAGGGTAAACGAATACTAAAGTACTACTACTAAATAGACGTGCTATACGCATTCGCAGACATTACTACTAACTATCTCTGTAATTGTAATTATTCATAATTAGTCATTGATAATGTGAATTATTTACATGTCGAAACTCTCTAGTGGTTCAGTATTTTTTTCTCTATTTTTTCTATATTAAAATAACATTAGTCAAAAGCAATGCGAGTCTTTCTTGTACACCTTGCTATATTATATAGATCAATTATTTATTATTCTAGTGATTACAGGACAGATTGTCAAATCAATGCAATTGAAATTGTAATTAGATTTACGTTAAAATAAGTATTACTACATAAACTGTAATTAAGTAGTATACTGTGTTGTTAGAGATGACAAGAACAACATATACGTAAATGTTACACTGCCTACAACTCCATGATTGAAACACTACTAAATGTAATCTATAATTAATAATAAGAGAACAGATCACAGTATGATTTAATTATAATCAAATAAAAATTAAGTCAGGTACTAATTAATATAAATGTAAATTTAGTATTTCTATGCCGCAGCCTACGACATACACACTCTACTACTATTTAATATGTAATAATGATATAGATAAAAAGTAACTTGCACAATAACAGCTCGGGTGTGGGAAAAGAACCGTGACCCGACCCTGTCCTGACCTCAATCAACAACAATATCGTACCTTAGGATTGAATACTAATTAACTACTAAATACGTACATACACAGTAATAATAATTGTAACAATAATAATGCAAACATATACATAGTACTAAAATTATAACAATTATACGTATGAAGAAATTATTAGCACTTGATGCTACAACAATAATAATAATACCAACATTATTAATTAGTAGTAGTAACGTATTTCTAATGATGGCAAGAAAATTCGTAAAAAATTATGTACCTTACTAATGCTGTATTATGAGAGAACGTTCAGAATGCCGTATCGTAGAGTATTTATCAAGTAGAGACTGGTTAAAGCTTGCCTCAACTGTGTGTCTGTGCATTTAAATGTGAAAAGTCGTTTTTTTGTGTTACTTTTGCATGTTTTGGGTAGAAAATTGGAATAAATGGGGAGAATGAATGTGAAAAAAAGATTGATTGACCAAAATTGAAGGAGGAAAGTTGAAAGTAGGAGAAGGTAGCCAAAAAGTGGATTTGGCCTCGCTCTTTTATGGTTGACAGACATGCTACACATAAAAATATATAGTAAAGTGATCGAAACGTAGCTTAAAATTAAATAAACCTACTCTACTGATGAAAATCGTACATTTGGAAATTTTATGTAATCAGAATATGAAATATTATAACACAAAACACAGCAAAATACTGATAAATAATGTTGAATGTTTAGACACATGAAAATTAATTAACAAACAGTACGTTACGATACACACAGCGTCTGTAGGTTACTATTTGTGATGTTGATGTCAAAAATATTGCTCGTTTATTGTTGTTGTTCCTTAAAATGATGATAAAGATTATGTGTGATGATGTGACTATGATATAAGGGAATACTAATGTAAGATTTACTGCAACTTGCTACCTATAATAAATACATAGAAGACATAGTTGATTATCTTTGTAAAAAAAACTCGTGTGCGAATCGACTTGGGTTTATTTTAATCTGTAAAGCATAATGTTGAAAGGAACATTTATATAAAAGAGCAACAATCTAATCCTTCATGGAAATATTTGCAAGTGGGTATTGGGTGAAAATGGGTGAAATGGGGTAAATGCATGAAAATCCCCACAATTTCAAAGAAAATTTAAAAAAAACTTTCTCTTAATTGTTTAATGGGGGAGAAAGTTGAATTCCCGAAAATAAATAATGAAAAAGTCAGGGAAATCTTGTTTGATAAAAGACCCCAAACTTTTAGCCCCAAGCGCGTGATGCCGCATTTTTTTGACAAACAGGTGCTTTGCACTGTACAACGACGTCTGCTGGATTCTTCTTGTGAGTCAAATGTCATGAACTGGCGAAAGACATCATCATGTGCAAAACAAGTGCAAGAAGATAAAAAGATAAACTCGTCCGCAAAGGGCAAGGCACTTAACAACACGTTTAATTGCTATTACAAACAATAATGATCACTGTACAGTGAGTACGACTAAATAGGAGTGACCTGGAAGATCACTGATCTCTTTATGGTCATTGAAATCTAATCTGACGAAGCGTCGCTCGTTTCTACGTATTGATTCATACAAATGAATAGTATCTCGAAAGTTGGTGGTAATTATGCAGCAGATTTCTGTGGAAAGAACAGCAATCAAAAGGTAAACCGTGTATTAGCATATTATAATCAGGGTTTCGCTTGTTAAAAGCACTGTAAAGTTTGGGGTGTAATTATCACACTGGGATTAATTACTTTGATCAAATGCTAAACGTTTGATCACACATACGATTGGTGTGATTAATGTGATATATACAATTAATCCCATCACATTTGATAACAAATCACAATTTCAACTAATTTTCCATCGAAAATAGTATTTAATGCATTTCTTGCAGTTTGGGTGGTAAAATAAGGAACACTGAATTAATAACGTTATATTATATTTTTAAGAGTCCAAACTTGGATAATATTTAGGTATAAGGTTTACACGCAGATTTTGATATGAGAATTATTGGAGTTCTTTTTCTTGTCTTGTCCGTTGATCCTGTTTTGTCTATGATCCATAATCCATTCAACCGTCCGTCACTTTTACAGCCACCTTCCATTCATTCATTATAATCTTTAGGACAACAAGAATAAAACCTACACTATGAAATAAATATAATATTTAATGGCTTAATAAAATAAATAATCGTTAATGAAGTTAGTAATAGCAATTGTAGTGAACTAAAAAGTCAAAATAGATATTAACCTACTTGTACCATAATAATTAACTATGATAACTATACTGGGGGCCATTCCAATTCTAAAGTACAATGCCAAAATTTATTCAACATGGTAACAAAATTTATTCACTTGAAATTGAATCAGTAATTTCCTGTTCTGCTGGAAAATTCTGATTCTGTTTTTCTCTTGAAAGCTGAAAAAATGTATAAATCTAAGAAAGAAGATAAAACAGCCTTGCAATGCACGCGTTCACTCACACAAACAACAAATTACTAGGAAGCTGCTCTTTGTTCGCAAATTCTTACAGACAATTTCATTGACAATACTTGTAAACAGATAAGGAACTTATTTCAATACTGATTTAAGCAAAAGCAAATATAATTAATAAATAACTTTGTACATGGGAGAAGATAGCATTCACTTTTCCTCCAAATCAAAGTCGTGCATTTGTACTTTGTACCCTGTGACATTTACTGAATTGTATTTACTGACAAAGTAGTTAAGTAGCAATGACGTCATTTTCATTTGGTCCTGATCCCAAGCTTACGTTGCTGGTAAAAATAAAACATCGTACAATCTGAATGCAATTATTGGATAAAATTTCTACATTGGTATAAAGCATGTAAAAATTTCTTTACTAGCAGTCAGGAGTATCTGTGTCAATGTCACATTGCATTGTGAATTATGCAGCAAGAAGGAAGGGATCGTGGAAGCCATTAACTAATTTCAGCACAAATAGATTATGTGCAGGGGAATGCAGATTTATCTGGTCCGTTTAACACCCTTGTAAACTGGTAAACAACAACAAGTGAATCATGAAGTTTAGTTAGTAAAATAATTTAAATTTCATTGAAAATTTTCATCATTTCAAATCCCACGTATTTTAATTTTACATATCATTTTATTAGTATAACATTTAATAGCAGATATTGTGTTGATGAAACCAAAGTTGACAGAAATTTCACAAAATGCTTTTGAAATGGCTAAACGGTAAACTGCATTGCAAATAATGAAGGAATTTAATAAGCCACGTTGAATCCAAATTGTCATGTATCCTGCAAATCCATTTACTAAAAGCATTATGAATGTGCACACAAATATTAATCTCTGTCTACACAGAAATTTTTATTCTAATATTTGCAGACATGTAAATAGTACGTAAGTATATAAAGTCCCAAGACTCCTCCCTGCAGGTATAAATAAGAATATGCAATCCTTTCAACGAACCATCAGCATCAACGAACAGAAAAAAGCTAAATACTACTTGTTCGTATTAAATCTGTGTGTTCGAAGAAAACTTTTCATTTGCATTATTATTGTTATGATTACAGGGAGACGAAGAAGAAGAGAAGAGATGAAGATGACACATTTTCTTCTCGATTGCGTATGAAATAACAAGCACAGTTGACAATACAGACAGCTAATAGATGAGTAAATAAATAAACGAACTCTCTCCACACCAACATTCTATACATTATTGCATATTATTACATTTACACAGGGTTTCGACTCGGATTATCACAGTGAGATTAATTACTGTCTTTAAACATGTGCTCACAGAGAAATCCCACTGTGATGGGATTTTAGATGGAAAAAGTGTGATTTAAGAAACCCTGCATTTATATAATACAAATTATATTTATAAAAGTACTCTACCCTTCTTTTTCCTACTTGCACTTAATTTATTACTGTAGTAGATAGCGAGCAGTGGCGTAACCACTATGGGGGGTAAGGATTGGTAATTTTATCACAAATCACTACTATTTTGAGAATTTCCGGGGGGACAAGACAATTCCTATGGGGGTAATGTTCCCTTGTATGTTTACGCCCCTGATGTAGCGAGTAATAAAATAAAATAATGAAGTGTGACAGACATTTGTATGTTATTTGTGTCATTATAATTCTCCTAGACTGTCATTATCTCCCTTCTTGGGAAATCATTTTGCGAATTTCGCCTTGGACTTTTGCTCTACACAGAAAATGGGTGAAATCCCCCAAAATCGCAGAGGACACCTCTAAACGAACTAAATAACTTGTGCTACTGACAATTTTTGGTGGAATATTTTTTTGTCATTGTCCTACTACTTGGAATATGACATAATTATTATGCACACATGAAATTTCCATCTTTTAGGGGTTTCTTCTCTGTGTGTGTTATGGGGAATCCGTCACGTCAATTCCAGGTACTTACTAAATACTAAATAGACATCCCGTTCACTAGAACACGTAATAATGATTACATGATTATAGAAAAGGACAACGAAGGTGAAACGACGACGAACGAAACTGAAATGCGACTTAACGGTATTATTACATATAAAGCAGAGCATTGTGTTCATGTTTATAGTGCTACCCCATTGTGAGACTGGTGTTCTGTTCTGTTCACTGTTTATATTATTATTATCCAATTCTCTATAAGACAGACACGTAATAGTGAATTGCATTAGATTTTATATAGAGATGAGATTAGTACCACTTACATATAGCTAAGTATATAGGAATAGAGTGCACCTGGTTGATGGTACATGGATTCCCCCCTCAGACGTGTGCTTGCTGAATTTAATAGCTTTTCGAAAGTGACAGGGAAAAAGTCGGGAGTTCTTGTCGTGAGTCGGCAGTCGTAGTTGTCTCTCATCGAGAGATCATTTCTACGCTCTATACGCTATCTTTTATATATATTCTATATCTCGGTTGCAGATCATCTTGTCTGCTGCTGCTGCTGCTGCTGCTGCTGCTCTTTATTTATTTCATTTCCTTTGTTCTCGCTGATTGTTAGCTAATAGCACTCATTTAAAGCATTTACTGCACAGTCATTTGATTCGCACACAGAAAAAAAGACTGAGAAACAATTCAAAGACGAACAAGTTGGCACGTTGACTACTTCCAACACCACCACCAACTACTTTTCTACGTCTTGTTGTTATTTTGTTGAATTTCGGCTGAATTGTCGATGTGAACACGCGAGAGACGTGTACTTTTGCAAAAGGTATTTGTAAATAAGCGTCAAATCCCAACTAATAGAGCTACGAATTACGAATACTGCAAGAGAAGACATAGAAACGTTGTAAGTGTCACAAGGACTTGTTTTTCATGCAAGTAGGAAACAAGCAAACAGTATTTTATAGCTCTAGGTATCTTTTTAAGATTTTATTTAACTGTTTAATTATTTATAATTCATTATCGCGCTTTTTTTATCTTTTCTTTCTGTTATGCAACTGTGAAATTGCATTTTTTGGAACTGGAGGAGATTTTTTTTTTAAATTGAGAGATTTAATTTGAATTCAGCGATTTCAACTTCCACAGTGAATACTACATACAATATTTCCCGATTTATCAACTGTTTTGTTTTTAAAATTGTTCAGAATCTCCGATCGGTGCATACGATTTTTCCTGAAATTGTGATTTGTGCGAATTCTGTGGAAACATTCGTAGCTGTGAGGGTAAGTGAATCTCTTTGTTTGTCTACCAGTCCCAACTTGCATGGAAATCGTTAAGCGAATAAAACTTTCCTTCAAATAATTCAGAGTAAGAGTTTTGCGATGGGTAAATTGTTACAAAATCGTGAAATAAAATTATGGTACTGTTTTGCAGGTGTCTTGTCAGTTATGTCGTACAGTGTGCTATTTTTATTAATACAACAATAATGCACGAGATGAACTCTTAGCATTACACAGTTTCTTTCTAATGAATGAGAATGAAATTAGAAACGAAAAGTAAACTTTTGTTTTACCTTTCGTTAGGTAAATAGGTCAAAATCGTTTCAGTTTAACATTATTTAAAAAAGAATTTCGTCACTTTTTTCATCAGTAAAATTTTAAGAGTGTACAATGTTAAAGACCTATATTCCACCCTTTAGAAGAAAGTTTTCAGAAATCACACACTTACAATTCCAATTCATATTTTCCTATTTAGTCTTTAAAAAAATTAATTAAATTAACACGCTAAAAACACACAAACAAGTATTTTACTGAAGAATTATCCAGAATTTTATGATTATCAATTAGCGCACTTCAAAGTAAATGGAAAATATTACATTTTCATAGGAATAGATGTTCCTGCAATCCCATCGACACTTTTAATTCCCCGTCAACAGAGAACCTGGTCAAACTACTTTTCTCTGATTGATCTTCATTTAATGAATACAAGGAAAACTGTTTACGTCAATGTGTATTAAGTACGCAGTAGGCGTTATTTCAAAGAATTGCTCCACACTGTAATCCAACGCGAATGAGAATGGAAACCAGGCCTTCTTCGTTCATTTTTAAAACCAGAATTATTAATTATAGACGTTTTCACGGGAATGCGCGTTAAATTATAGCCACGCAAAGCCAACCCACAATAAAACTCGTTATAAACAGACAATTAGAAACTGATTATCATTGAAAATCCATTCTTTGTATCAATTGCAAAAATACGAGTTTAGCTTAACACGAAATTGCGTGTCACACATAAATACACATTTTAGAATGTTTGCTGTTGTAGTAATTCTTCTTCCATTGTGTATTTATAATAATAAATATTATTTCCTACAGCGAATTTCTAAAATCCCATCACAGTGGGATTAAATACTCATTTCTGCTTAAATGTGATGAAATTAATTAGCAATCCCTATCCCTTACAACATTATTTAACATTAATCACACCAAGCGTCTCTCTGATCGCAGTAATTAATCCCACTGTGATACTCACACCCGAAACCCTGATAACATAAGACTGATTGACATTTGAATCGTTGTTGTGTGCGAGACGAGAGCGCCCGTCTTATAAAATCTGATTGGCATAATAATAGAGACTTACTTCATTAGGTCGCTCACAACATCTTTCAATGGATTCTCTACTAATTCCTGCTACTGTACAGATCGTAGCTTCAACAATAAGGAATTAGAGACTTGTCTTCAATTATTCTCAATGAGTATGTAGTCTATAGAAATATATGTAAGTGCATCGAATAAAAGCAATCATCCAATAAATAGGAAAAGGCCGAGAGAGAGAGAGACAGAAAGAAAGATGTGATTTTAATTCTTCTCTCTTGTTCCTCATCTCCACGTTGTCTTTTACTATTCTTGAGATCTGATCGGAACTTCTGCTGTGCGATTGCGAGATCGTCTCCTATAATGATCCCTGTTATAGTAAGAAGCATAGCTGTGAGAAGCAGTTCATTGCTTCTTCGACCTAAACTAGTTTATATAGGTATAGGATGACAGTAGTCATACAGCTACTACTTAAGTTTACAGTGCACGCTCAACAACTTACTAGTAGTACATGTGCACATGTTGAGAGTGTCTGCAGGAATAATGCCTAAGCAAAAGTGCAATCTACAAAACAACTTAATAATATTGAAGTTTGCAATCAGGGTTCGAAATTTCACATCCCACTGGGGAATATTGGGAAATTATATGTAGAAAGATTTAAAATGGATTTGGATTTCCCATTGTGAAGGAACACAATATCGCCAGATGCTGTGATAATAAGATTCGTAATATAAATATAGAAACTTAAAGACTGAAATGATCTTTTGCCCAATATTTGCCACTTAAACCCTGTATGCAATGTCTTCGTGTCTTTAATGCATCAGACACAATTTGTCCACCACAAAACTATCCGCTGCTGATGCTATGCCTTTATGATCTCTAATATATTTTTTATTCTATGAAGAAATTCAGTTCTACTGAACAGGTGTACTTTAGCGTAGTTTGTTGGACACTGTAGAGATTTCTACAAATCTGTTGCATCCTCCACATGGTGACCAGTTAGTAGTCTTAGTTGTCTCGCTTGTTTCTTTGTTGCCGGACGTTTGCCTTTTACAGTTGTTAAGTTTTTATATTAGATTCTGTTTTATAATAAGTTACCGCCACTTTTAACTATTATTATATTACGTAAATTAAGCAGTTAACTATTTGTAGATATATTATTTTATTCTATGTTCCGATTTGAGAATAAAATTCGAATTCTTGAAATTCATGCGAAAAATTTAATTCGCAAATATTTCCTGGAAAGTTCCCTTTCATTTTAAATGTGAGCAACACACTGCAATCTTTCAGGAATTCTGAATGCATCCAAACGTGTATCAAAATTATAATTCCTTAGCCAAAATACTGAATTACGATAATTTAGGTAAAACAGTAAAAAAAAAGCTAAATTTAGATTAATAAAAATATCCATACATATTATGTAATTATTACATTGGTAAAACAGAGATAATTCTTATGCAGCCTAACGAAATTGTCAACCTACTTTAATAAGTTATCCATATAATTCTGTTTGTATAAAAATTAGACGTGCGTCGTTATACTTATATACCAGCAGCTTATAATTATAAGATGTAATAATATCTTCGTTCTGTTCTAATCATTTCTTTCAGACTTGACTGTCCTTTATACTTTGTGTACTTGAGTTGACTGGAGAGCAAAGAGCAAGGCAGGTCTCTGCTATAAAAGAGAGCGAGTCAGGTTCCAGTCGGGCTTTTACTCCTCCATTCCTGTTCATCAACACTTAGCTCTCTTCTTCATCAGTCTGGACATCCATTGAGTTCTTTGTTTAAAGTAAATCATGGATTACCACACGCGAATCGCGGTGGCATTGGCTCTCGTGGCCATCATCTTCCCTTCCGCTTTCACGGGTAAGCAAACAATTCATTTCCATAATTTATTCCATCAATTAAAATCAGAGATGGTCAAATTACATGTAATTTAATTATTACATAATTAATTACAATTAAATTACATGAAAGTAATTTCAGGGAAATGTGCACTTATGTAATTAGTATTTAAAGTCATGTAATTTGGCAATTCACAAAAAGCAGACACTAAAAATCATAGAAATTCTTTTAAGATTTGCATTGTTACATTTTAAAATGGTAGGAAATTCGATATGAAAATCGTGAACCTTTACGAACCTGTTATGCACTTTATTATATTATATAAATTACAGTCATTGTTTTCACTTCAAGAATACTCTCTGTGTATCATTATCAAAATTAACGTATGATTTTCTTTGTGTGCATTGAGTAATATTTTCCGTAACTGTCACCTTCTTCTGAATAATCGACTGAAAGCCTGAATGAGTTTCTTATCGAGTGGTCCATGTTAACAACAAGATTTTTTTTTACTGCTGATGATTATTATGCGGTGTTAGATAGACAGATACTTGAAGGGCAATGCCAATAGAATTTCTACACAGCAGCCACACGTTTACATAGTGGTTATAGTACTGCTCTGACCAGGGTTTCGGGTTATTATCACAGTGGGATTATTTACTGTGATCAAATGTGCTTGGTGTGATTAATGTAAGGGATATGGACTGCTAATTAATCCCATAACAGTATATAATCCCACTGTGATGGGATTTTTGTGATTTACGAAACCCTGTCTGTGATTGCAACAATGAAACGAAAGTTCAATATTTTTACAGGCTTCATAAAGTGAGACTGCATTAGAAGTCTTATCAGAATCTATATAGTCATTTATTTACATTGTGTGTACACACAGAGACAATCTTCACCACTTTTCATCCGTGCCAGTGTCCACAGTGGTCACTGTGTTGATAGAAATGTATTTTTCTCTCAATTTTCACAAACAAACTTCGTGTCATTAGTAGAGTAATATTTTTATTGACACTATGAGATCATTCTTGACTGAAAATTGTTTTTTGTACCATTTACGCAGCTCCTGCATTGCCACAAAGCTGCACAGCAACCTGTCGAAGAGGTAAGTTTCATATGAAACAATGTACTTACATTTATTTACTAACCTCATTCTCTGACAATTCCTCCTTGCTCTCAGTCCTAAGGCTTATAAGACTTTTTTTTCTTCTTTACTGCTTCTACGTAATGGAGCTTTTTAAAATTCTCGTTCGTTGTTTGTGCGTTACAATGCGATTGTATACTTGTATCTGCACTTCTTGGGAAGATTATGAATCATGCGTGAGAAAGTCAATAGTCAAGTTCAATCGACAAACAATATGACAGTGATTGGGAGATAGAGATTCTTATTGGTATTTGTTTTAAATTCTATTTGCGTCATTGCGTCTTGAAATATTTCCCCAGGGGCAAATACAGAATAACACAATTCCTAACACGTACAATTTTATTTTTTTAAATAATTCGTAGAAATTGATTGTGATTGCAATTTTTCCATGGGGTGCGTGACTTTTTGCAAGGTCATGGAGAAGTTATATCCCAATCTATAGCCGGGGGTCATGTAGGTGAATACAGCCCAGAAATTAGCTTGTTTTTGCATTTTCAACCTCGCCAATGGATTTGACAATGTTATCATCAGTTTTAAGCTTGGTGGATGCATGTGACGAATCAGTGTGTCCAGTCAATGCTAATTTATAATTATGTGTACGATTTCGTTGCTAACCATATGAATGAGAATAATCAATTTACTATATGCTATTATATAAATAGTGTGGAAGAGATTCGATTAATGTAAAAGTTTCCATCTCCACCTTGACCTTAAGACTTTCTTCAATTTGCGCACTGCATTTATAAATTTAACTTTTTTTTACCACACAATTAATGTCTTGTTCATTTATAATATTATAAGCGATAGTTGCTTATCTCTGGAATAGCAGACTCTCTGTTACCACCAGAGCCACAAATGACAAACAGTAATTAATCACCCTCAGGGGTTAAAGTTAAATCTATAGGAAACTTTTCCGCGCAGTTGTGCTGGCCAAAACAATGGAAGCTTTTTCGCGAGAATTTTTGATTAGTCACTTCAATTCCAGTGGCGTAACTAGTTAGAATTTTAAGGGGGTATCAAAAATAATTTAAAAAATCACCTTTTCAAAAATTCAGATTTTAGAATTTATTTTTGGTCCAGCATGAATTTAACTTCAGTAAATTTACGCCACTGTGCAAGGGATTGCTTACACAATTGACAGTTTATGACATTTAATCTTATCGCTTGTGACTGACTGCGAGAGGGATGGATGCATGCAAGTAAATTTTGACAGACCGCTTTCCTATACATTTTCTACTGATATTTTATAACTATGCTACAACACGTTCTATTTATAGTTATTGTCCTCTTACCTAACAATTACGATATTAAAATTTAGGAAAAAAATCTTCTTGAACATGAATTAAAGCATTATTTATTATGTGACATATTTCAGGTCATAACTCCAACCTTCACTACCAAGCAGGCAAATCTTACACATATAATTTTGAGACTGAGGTTGTGACCCACGTGGAACGTTCTTCTGATGAAAGCAGTCGGATCAAAGTCAAAGGTCATGCTATCTTAGCTGCTCAGTCGTCATGCGACTTTGTCTTGACTTTGCAACAAGTCGCTATTCAATCTCCCAGTGGACAGGTACAATTCCTAACTTTAATGGCAAATTTTTTCACCATCCACCTACTACATTAACGGAAATGAATAAATCTAATCTGTTTATAGTATCTATTATTATTTATGTCTCATGTTAAATCGTGCGGCTCAGAAACTAATAAACTAAAAAACGGTGTCGTAATTTTTAAAACTTAGCGCACCTACCACCACCGTTACATAATTCTATGCTGTGAACGTTCATTTAAACTAACACTTACCTCAATTGTTCCAATTTCAGGCAATTAGCAAGATTGACGATATTGAAGGATCGTCAGTCCGCTTCGCTTACCAAGATGGAGTCATTGAAAACATTTGCGTGTCAGACAGCGACTCCCCATGGTCGGCCAACATCAAGAGAGCTATCGTCTCCCTCTTTTCACACAAAGTCAGCCAGGTTGTCGGTGACGCTGAAACAATAGAGGTAAAAATTTCTATAAAATTCAATTCCAGTATCTGAAAGACGAAAAAATTATTAATGGACGAATTAATTTTTCCAGGTGGATATTTCTGGCAGTTGCCCTACAAAGTACTCAGTATCCGGAAACACGTACAATAAGACGAAGGACTTGAACAGTTGCACGCACCGTGATGGTGGAGCAACTCTCTTACAAGGAGTGCCATACGAAGTCACCTCCGTAAGAAAACATCAGTAAAAATTAATTCATAGTATTTTCTTCATGTTTAATTGAAAAGATACGATAATAACCTATTTTTATTTATTAAATAGAAACACAATTCGGTGCCATTAATGAACTCCCTATTAGAATGTAGTCAAGTGATTAACGACGGAATTTTCCACACCATTTCCTGTGTTGAAGACCACAAACTGGCCCCACTGGCTCAAAAATCCGGCGAGGTGCATACGGTCGTGAAATCCACCATCACCCATCATTCGACCCATGACGGTCTTCAAGGAGCCAAGGCCACCGTCCCATCAGTCCCCTCCTCAATCTTCTACGATTACGCGGAAGTGGAAGAAGTCCAGCGCCAAAAGTCATCCGCATTGCACGCAGTCGATCTATTGAACAAAATTTGCAAGGAAATCGAGACGGGCACAGTCTCCTTAAAAGTCCCAGGACTATTTCTGCAATTGAAGAAATCTGTAATGTACACTCGCAAAGATGACTTGAAAGAAATGTACGAGCAAGTGAGCCAAGGACGCTTATGCCCCAAAGCAGTGGAAAAATTATCGAAATTATATTTGGACGCGGCTGCGCACGCAGGAACTGATGGCCCAATTGCTTTCATTGCTGAAGTCATTGCCAACGGTCAGGTGTCCGATGAAACTCAAAATGTTTTCAATATCTACGCAACTTTTGCCCCCCATCCAGGGGTTCAGTCTCTGGAGGCCATGGATAAATTAATTTCACAGAAAGATGCCGAACCTGTGTTCCTGCTGACAGCTTCCGGTTTGTCCCATCAGTACTGCAAGAATACCAACTCCAAATGCCTCGCCAACAACGAATACATTTCCCTCGTCAACGCAATTGCTCGACACGTTCATGTCGTTTCCAACACGGAAGAAGATGTCGAAAAAGTCATCGTAGCATTGCAAGCATTGGGTAATATTGATCATCTGACTCCGGAGGCTGTCACTGCAATCAGCAGACTGCTTGATGACGAATCCACGATTTCACGTATTAAGATTAGAGCTTTGGATGCTTTCAGACGAGATCCTTGCAACCAGGATTTGAAAAACAAAGCCCTCAAGATTTTTGGAAATAATCTCATCACTTCTGAAGTCAGAATTCAGGCTTACTTGACTTTGGCCAATTGTATCAAGCAAAGGGATATCGAGGGAATTCAAAATATCTTAAATGTTGAGAAATCCAACCAAGGTAATTATTTCTATATTCATCAATTACGTAATTAGAATAATTATAGAATTTATAATGATGTTTTTACTTTCCTTTCAGTCGGTTCATTTGTCGCATCTCACATCTACGGAACTTTGAAGAGTTCCAGCCCCGGAAAGCAAATCTTGAAGGGAGCTTTCAAGCAATTGAAACTTCCCAATGATTATCCATCAGACTCAAGATTGTTCTCGCACCACCGTGAGATTTCCGCTTTTAGCGAAGGGGCAAACATTGGAGGTTCGGCAGAGGCTAATCTCATCTTCTCCCAAGATTCCTACGTGCCACGATCTGGATCTGCAAATGTCACTTTCGACGCTTTCGGTCGTTCCTACAATTTCTTTGAAGTAAGATGTCAAAAAAATACAAATTTTTTAATACTTAGAAACTGGGTTTTGTAAATCCCACTTTTTCAGCAAAAATCCCCTCACAGTGGGATTATAACATAGATCACATTAATCACTCTGGGGTCAAACGTTTAAAAACATTTGACCACAGGAATTAATCCCACTGTGATAATCGCAACAGAACCCTGTTAAGAATTAAATTACGATTTGTTTTGTTAGATCGGAGCTTACGGACAAGGCTACGAGCAATTGATTGAATCGTTTTTCGGACCTGTGGGAAGTCAGGCGAATAAATTCAACGAAATCGTTGAAGGAGGAAAGAATCGCTGGGCTCAACTTAGCAACAATCTGCGCAATCGCGTTCGCCGTGAAGTAAAATCTGAAGTGAGCCACCCGGATATTCTGCACATTCAGAACAAGGTGAACATTGACCCGAACTACCGCCAGGAACCCATTACCGATATCTACCTCCGTGTTCTCGGAACGTCCATTTTGGCCGAGACGGTCAGTGGAGCCACCGAAGACAAGAAATCCTTGTCTGCCAAGCTTTTCCGCGGAATTGAGGAACTT
>JABASC010001141.1:0-26644 GCA_019776185.1 Plutomurus gul | reverse complement strand
TCCAGCACAACTAGTATTTCTAAAGAGAGACCTAATTTATTACGTAACAAATCCGTAAAGAGTAAAATAGTTCAACATTTTCCTTTAATTTCACACAAATAGGGCAGTTCCAGGGCTGACCACCCTGCCTTTATGGGTTGTGGTTTTTGGGGTTTTGTTCAATTTTTCATATAAATCAAAAGCAAGGAAAAAGTTCCAAGGGCCTTTAGCTCAAAAAAACAAGCATAATTCCTTTTTTCCATTTACAAAATTGCGAGTTTCCCATCTCTACAGACTCACAACCACAGCAGTTGTTTTGCAAAATAGTCTGACGGACTCAGATTCTGAAAAGCAGTTGCTTTAGTCTTGAGGAGCGCATTTATTGAATAATGAGCTGAATGTACGGTTGACAGATGGAAAAATATCTCCACAAGAAGAAGCAAGTGCGAACACGATGAGAGAATTACTCGATTACTCTTCGCTAAATGTTAGCAGCAGGCTATCAGAAGCACAAGCGTGAGACAGAGAGAGAGACTCGTATGGTAATAAAAAGAATTAGGCAAAGTTAATTTTATCAACAATGCAGCAGTCTGAGGAAGAGAAAACCTAGAAAATAATAACGAACAAATTGGCTTTTCTATTAGGAGACAGGACAGCTGTTGTTGTATCTCTCCGACGAGTGGTGTGTGTGTGTGTCTGTGCCCACCACCACCACCAACAAAAATACTTTCTCTTTTGTACAATTACAATTTTCATTGGCCAACAAATTTTCTTAATAGATTCACTTGAAACGTCTTAGCGAGGAAAAGTTTCTCGTAAACAAATAAATGGGATTGTCTTTATTGCTTTCATAATCCTCTTACTTGAAACTAATGCAAGTCTGGGTTGAGATCGCTTCCGTACAAACTTCTCTCTCTCTCTGCCTTTCTCTCTATGTGTCTGTAGTGTAAAGTGGACGNTGTGTCTGTAGTGTAAAGTGGACGTAAAGAAAGGACGAGCACAAAAGTGAACATACGAGTTGATTGTGTATATCCTATGTTGTTGGATGTGATTTGATGGTCTATTCTGTTTTCTGTGCGCTGATGGCGCGGAGAAGAAGAACAAAGTTTCACTCTTTTCCATTTAGTTTGTTTGCCAGACACGGCCCACAAGCAAGAAAAACATTCTTTCTTTAATTGGCATATAGACAGTCAGCTAGTAAACTCCTGTCGCTCCATTCTCGCGCGCTCTCTGTCTCCCTATCCTTCGGCTGTCCTTCAACGTACGAATTTCCTATCTCTTCCCTGTTGCCCTACATATACACTTACAAGTTATACCTGCACAAGCAGCACACAGTGAATGCAATATCATCACAAAGACTATTAATAGTAGAGATGTGAACGAGTGTGCCCACTCACCAGACAGACAAATAAATAAATATAGCTAATTCCTTTCATTGCTATTAACCGTACCTATATATATTATATAAGGAGAACAAGTAGTAGTAGGCACTTTGTTTGTGCGGCGGCCGAGTAATAATGGCAACTGCAGTTTCTTCCTACTACTTCTACAATATATTAGTTACTTCATTAGTATCTGAGAAGCATTATATAGTTGTGCTACTGCTGAAAAGTTGGCTACCAAAGCAAAAAATCGGAGAAAAAACCTTCAGAGAGAAAAAAGTACTACAGAAGAAGAAAGGATTAATGGAGAGAAGAGAAAAAATAATGGGGAAAAGAAATGATATAAATATATTTATATCTCCTGAAGTGGAGAGAGAGAGACAAAGTGAGAGAAAGTAAACGACAGAGAAAGTTCTTCTTACAGGAGGAAAATGAATTAATTTATTAGGGAGTATATATGGCATCGTGCCTGTAGTCGAAAATCATTCCTGGTTTCTACTCTCTTTCTCTCTCCCTTGCAATATGGAAGAATATGGACGGCAGATGGATGAAACGCAAACTAATTGTAAGCCTTCAAAGAGATCTACGGATATTTTGTCATTCCAACTGCAAGAAATAGAGTTATACTAAATGCAGCGATATGATGCTTATATATTATATGAAGTTGTAATGATGACAAGAAATGTTTTCAGCTTTTGTAGTCTGTGCGTTGCTAGACACAGAGTACTCACATACACGAAGCGTGGAAAAGGCCTGCGGGTGGATCTGTCCACGGACTTTCATACATACTAAAGAGTATAAATCAGATTTGACGGCAACTGAAAGTGTAGAGAGAAAGCGTTGCTACCATAATAAAAAAAATACGGACTGTATAACCACAAAGAGAAAAGAACAAATGCTCGTATAGGTTTGTATGTGCAGAAAGTAAAGTTAGACGCGTCGTCGTATTCCATTCCCGGCTATTTATAAGTTACTGTAAGTTGTATGCTTAACTTTCGTTTGGTTAGGTTCAGTTCAGCAGCTTTTGAGCTACTTTCACTTCAATTGCCATGCATCGTGGCAGCAGCCTGAAGAAATGGATTTTAAGCTTGACCAAAAAAAAACGAAGCACACACATACAACTACTACTGTCCTATAGGAAACACAGCGGAAGAGAAAGTGGCTCGGCAAAGTAAAGATGTCTTTTTTGCAATTGTGGATATTGGTGTAAGTCAAGTTGAACTGTGGCTCTGCTTGTGATATAATCTATTGTGACGTGAAAACTGTGAATGCCGCACGACGACCAAGTCAACTTCCATCGATATATAAGCTATCAGGTATACCTACATACACACTATAAGTGAATACTAGTAAAGTTGTCGCTTTCGAAGCCAAAGCATGAATCCGGTGCTGGGAATCAAATATAAAAGCCACCACCATACAAAGTTGTTTGAATTGTTACAAATATTACGAGTAGCTTTACTTGTGCTATTTATATAGTACATACATACTATATGTTATAAGTTCAACTTAATTTCTTGTGTACAAATGGGGAAGACAGCTGAGCGTCTTGCGGAGGCGACCTAACAGCAGTGTCAACCTTGTAAATGATTGATCATAGTGACTGAGGCAGGCATAGATGGATGGCACTCTTTTGCAGTCCCCAAAACAGTTACCATCCACCTTTCACATAGAAAAGGAGACACAGAGAGAGATACATATAATCACTACTAAATTTAACCCAAGTGTTTGGTTCATCTTTTGTTATATTGCAAATTTTGCCGTGGCTGCTGTTGTCCTTTGCTACAAAATGTTCTGGTGGTAGGTTGGTGGCTTGGTTACAGTGTAGAGTGTCAGGCTCGGGCTACTACTACCACCACCACCAGTTTCCTATAGAAGCATGTGTAAATGGAGAGCATACTATTAAATAACATATACTTATAGCAGTAGTGGTGGATAGACGGAAGACATAAAGTAATGTCAAGGTGAGTCGATTCAACGTATTTTTTTTGGCATTCTCTTGTATATGGGGTTTTGGTTGGTGGGAATTTACGGTGAAGGAGGAAAAAATCCAGTCGCCAACAAGTTCAAGATTTCTCTCAACCACTGTGTAAACGGAGAAGAAGTCTACCTACAGAAGTTTTGATGTAGCGATCGATATTTTGGCTTTGCGGTAGCAAATAATTTACTCTTCTTCACTCAACGTTAACTAGAGGAAAAGTCCTCTTTAAATTAGTCTGTAGCTTCTACTGTGGATTTTCTATAGTAGATTTCTCTGTGATTCGTTATAGCCCGCCATACGCTAACTTAGATCTATTAATAGATTGTCTAGTAAAAGGAAACTGAAAACTATCTGACAGAGGAAATTTGATTTGCAGTGTAAAAAATGTGTCAGCAGCGATAAAGCATTTTGTAGGAAAATGCTACTTATGTATCTATTTTTAGGATCGTAATTTCCCTGAATAACATATTGTCACAAGAGGGGAGACACAATTACATTAGTAAGGTGGAGAAAGCTACAAAATGTAATTTTGATAGATTTAGAAAGATTCTTTCGCTCTCTTGTGATTCTAATGGCATCAGAAATTAGTTGAAGACTACCCGTCAGCAGAAAGTCAATTGAAATTAGAGAAGTTTCAGAAGACAAGCGTTTACAGTGAATTCTGCATCTGTCATTGAATTTTCTTGGTTTAGTAGTTGGGTACATAGTAAACGTAATGAAATCAGACTACCTACTTGAATGCAGTAGACAAGGCACTGGAATTGTGAATAGTTCTGATAGAGCGTTTTTGTTATGTTTATCCCTGTGCTCTCTGTTTTGGCTTCTGTGTCTCGGCAGACTTTGCCTTTATACCTAACCATGGAATGATAATTCACTGTTTTATATTCATCATACGTGTTGTTCGGATGAGTGACGTGATTACATTACCGAAAAGAGACTTTTTATTCCCTTGCTCTTTCATTATACTTTTAAATGGGGTGGAGGTAGAGTAGAGAGAAAATTTTCCTTCTTCTTCTTCTTCTGAAGAAGCTCACGCAGCAAGTCCATAGCACTTTACATGGCTTGCATAAATGGGAGTCTTCTCTTGAAGAGAATGTATCCACGTAAATTAGACTTTCTCTTCTTTCCATCTACGTACACAAATCCTATAGGCACTTTCTCTCTCTCTCTTTTAAGTATCTACTACAACAGAAGGCTCGAATGTATTTGTATTGAGTCTCTTGGTAGTAGATTCAAGAAACTATTTGTTTTCTTGTCTGGAGAGTATCTTTGAAAACATCTTTACGAACCAGCACCACCATGGATAAAAATGCAACGGTGTTGGCCGCATGACTCCAGCATCAGACATTTTTTTCAAAGATTTCTCATTACACCCTTTGTACCATTACAGAACGTTTTATTAGACTACAACTACAACTCCTCTGTGTGTGAGTCTTTTTTTATTATTTCATATTAACTTTAATCATCATTTGCTCTGCTACTGCGTACCAAAATATTTAAAGTTCTTGTAATTACAATATGCAAAGTCTGCAATTACTACTAAATACAATTGAAAATTTCCCATCGAATTAAATTGTTAGCAGAATAATAAATGCAATTAAGTTTACATGTAGGCAACAGGTGTTCTTGAGAATTTATAAAGTCAATTCAAAGAAATTCAAATAATAGATCTAATAGTAAATATTGTTTGTAATAATAATTTACAGTAAAATATGGAGAGGCGTTTAATTCAACTTGGAATTTCCCGCAGCGATGTAAAACACAACTTTTATTTTCCCCGGTAGTAGTTACTACTCGTACGTAGCTACCTAGTAGCATCTTCCCCAACGAACGTTATCTCTCGCCAGAATTCACTCGAAACTTGGCCAAGAAGTGTCACGACTGGTTCTTCCATTCTGTCTGTGCACACTGTACACACAGTCGGCATAGCACATGATTCCTTTTCTATGGTGAATACACGCAATCACTTAAAACATTCCTACACCACTATTATTGCACTACCCATTCTTTACATGCTGAAGTACCCAAACACTAACAGAGAACATGTCATGACCAATAATGTTACACAAGATAAGAACTGCAGACCTTTTAAGCCCCAAATTGTGCCCTTTATTTCTCTTCTTCTCGGCCTATTTAACTTTCTATCCAATCCAACGATTTTGAAATAATTCATAAGATCCCCCGCTTCTTCTAAGCTTCTAAACATGCAGCAGCCCATGCTGCTGTCCAATCTCATTGTGTACCAACCGTGAATTTGACATTAGCCTAACTATTCGCTATATACCTTTTTATTGTATGTGTGAATTCAACTAGGATAATAAGTTAACGTGGAAATCATGATCTCTCTCTCCGTAGGAAACTATCCGTAAACACGCATCATATTATTATTCGTAAGTAGGTAGTAGGAGGCAGTTGTATAAATAAATGGCCATGCAGGACTAAATGCTAAAAGTTGAACGGTTCCGGTTATCCAAGCATTTAACTATAACATGTACTACTACGTACTTATTTAGATATATCGGTGCTTACAATTTCACGAATTTAACATGTCCCCTTGACATACAAAAAGAGTAGCAGTGAAGCCACATGCCAACACAGTAGTCTCTCGCCTATTATTTAAATCTCTTTGCCTCGACTTTTAAATTCCCTTCAAAATATAAAAATTTATGTGAAAACTCTGGATTTTCTCAAGACTCTTATAAGTACGTTCATTCTCCTATTACTGCTTCTAAGGACAAGGCGAGAGAGAAATCCTGGTGAATCCAGTTTGACTGTGAACCGAGTTTTGAGCTGCTGAACACAATTCAAAGAGAGAGACGAAGATTGCAGGAAAGATAAATATTGCAGTTGACTGAATGCATCAGCATGCATACACGTACTATAGTAGTACACTGTAGTCTTTATCATATACAAGTAGCTGCCATATACTCATAAATAAATAGTTCACCGGCTTACTACTTAATCATTCCATTCTTATAGGTATATATATATATGCGCATCATATGCATACTAGTATTAGGTATCCAATAGTGTGCGTACAAGAGAAGTTGGCTCAAGTTTTGACTCTCCGTCGTCGTCGTCGTGCGGTGCTCAACTTCAAGAGAAAAGAAGAAGCTAAAGCCGAGCACGACGAGCACTTGAATTGACTTCGAGCCCAAAATGTTGATGTGCTGCTTCTCTGCTGATGCTGTCTTGTCCTTTGCATCATTCTCCTTGAAAAGACAAAGACACTGCTAAAACTGCTCGGACTTCTGCATATAGAATGGCAGCACAGAGAGGAGAAAGCAGGAAACTTTCACTACTCATACACACACACATTCTATCTCTCTCTCTCTCTATTTACTTACATTAGAATGACTACTACACAGTAGTAGCAGTAATGCCAATGCACTGGTGTGGTACTTAGTACGTATATATATGTGTGTATGTGCTATAGATGGATAGAAAGGCTCTTGCATCAGCAGTCCTTTCCGTGTTTTAGTAGTAACTTAAGAAGCGTCTTCCTGGCATGTCCTTCTCCTCTGTTCTTCTCCTCCATATCTGTTCTCAACGCGTTTAATATATAAAGCCATCTCATGCATAATGCAGTAAAGAACCACTAAGATTACTATTGCTATTTGCCATTTCCCGACGACGACGACGAGTCCTTCACTTCAACTTTTCTTCTATAGTGTGTGCCAGCAAGAAGGAGAAGACAAGCCAAGCCGAAATGCAATGGATGGATCTCTGTGGCCGTAAATGTACGAGCTTTTCTAATATCAGGGCAAGACTTTCTCAATGTCTCTTCATCATATGCTAACGAGTGAGCTTAACTACTCTCTCTCTCTCTCTGTCTCTCTGCTGCGCTCCTCTCACATCTATTCCTCCACTGCTGCTGCTGCTATACGGCTTACCTGCATAGTTATTTGTATTTATGTAGAAAACTGAAGTGAAGATTACTCTTCTATCTTTGGATTCATCTTCGGTAATGTTGTCTACTCTCGGGGCTAATGTAACGGCCCTAGCAGAGCAATACTTGATGAAAGTCCGTGCAAAAGCAACACAAATCGTGCTCTCTCTCTCTCTCAGTGGCTTCCTTTGTATTCTGAGGAGTCCACATAAATTCTGCTTCATCCCAAAAGGGAGAGAGAGTAGGATTTGAATGTAAACTACAAATTCACCATTGCCGCAAATGAAGTAGAGTAGTGGGATTTTCGAACCCAAGTGTCATAATGACAAAAGTCAAATTATTTGTCATAAATATTCTAGTGTTTCAAAACTTGCACGATTTTCTTTCAGTTCTATAGTTAACATTTTTATTAAACAGACCCGATTATTCTATTGATTCGCTTTATTTCTTTATCAATATTTCATGGATCAACGCACCAACAGAGAAAGTAGGTTTGGGAATTGCATAATTTATGGGAAGCCCCTTTCACTGTATGTTAGTAATAATAAGACCATGGTTCTTAGTTCTTGGTGTCTCTACAACTTTTTATATTTGATCGAATATTAAAATTACGTGCAACAGCAGGAAAACATTAATATATAGTGAATAGTGAGACAGACATTTACATTTTAATATTTTGATTAGTAAAATGATTTTTTTGCCATTAGCCTGAATGGGATTTTTTGTACTAAGAGTTGCAGCACAAAAAAAAAGTTCCATCATTTAAAAAAAATGGAGCAATGTGAATTGTGGAAACCTGTGTGACGTCGTGACGTGAGCGCTCAAGCTGTAGTAGCGTTTTACGACTTATTGTTAAACTTCCATTTAGTTTTCTTCCATCCTTATTACAGGGCTTGACATTTCATCGTCTTTCTTCACAGAAAGGAGAGAGTCTGAACAGTTTCATTCGGTGCTTATACATGTACTGTATGAGCGGGTGGCCAAAGGAACAAGAGAAAAGAACTATTTCCAACATCCATCCATTATAATAATATCCACGTGAAGCTCAAAAACGATAAGCAGAAGCAGGAGGAGGGCATCTTTTCTTTTGCATGTATGCATCACTGGCTTCATGCATTCTAATATGTTATGTTTTCTGAATGTAATAGACTGCTTACCTTTCCACGTGAATGCAATAATATTATTACCTTTAGTGGGTACTTTAGTACGTATGTAGTAGTACTTACATATAGGTCGCTACAACATATCCCTATCTATCCTTGTCATGTCTCTGCTACATTCATAATGTACATAAAGGTAATGCACGTGTGACTACATAATACTCCCTGCTCATAACATAACATCAAAAAATTCCTCTCTCCTTCAAGTGAAATAAGTGTCGTAACTATAAAGAGAAAGACCCATGGGCAAAGGGCGCTCTGGGGCTCCTTTCTACCAAAATTTGTCAATTTTCCATATTCAAATTTAAAGGTATGGGTATTTGAGCCTCTGGGCCCAAGGGCCACACCCGGGGTAGTTACGCTACTGATTGTGAGTGAAACGTACTTAAGTCACTGTATGTGTGCAGTCAAGTTGTACATCGACTAAAGCAACAAAACGCTAATGTTTCACACACTTTTCACTAAAAACCAGCAGCGGCAGCACATGCAGATTATCTTACGTCACAAAGACGTTTATATGGGACTTTATTGCGTATGGGGACATTATAAATGCAATAAGCTACATACATACTTGTGTGCCAACGCACATCACCATAAAAATGCTAGATTAAAGAATCCATATTCTTTTTCAGAAGACGTAGCTCGACTATAATGTAATAATCTTGCACACGTACAAGTAAGAACGACATCAATAGCGACTTTGTGATTAGAGAAAGAAGTTGGGGTAAGCATTCGATTTAATGGACACCCGGGTTCCAATATTGAATACGTTCCAAGGATGTAAGGAACTTGACATCAAGTGAAAGTGATTTTGAAAATAAACGACTCTTGTTAAATATACAGGCTTAGCGCTATAGTCGGCAGTTTATTATCTTGTATTACATACTTTAAAAGCAATTGTGTATTGTGTACCTTTTGGTTTACGCGAAAACTTGTTTACTTACTTTCGTAAAGCTTTATCTCTTTCACTAGCAACTAGAGGTGAGTCGGGTACCCAAAAAATCAGGCCGGGCGGGCTCCTCAGTATTGGGTTTGGACTGCCCGGGTATCTGGGAGAGAAAATATTTCCGGCTTGGACTAGGCGGGTTTTTCAACTTTCGGGTATGGGCAAGTGGGCTCTTAGTGGCATTAAATCGGGTAACTGAAAAGCCAAGAATTCAGTGAATGTGAAAATGCAAAGCACGTAATTTAGGTACGAGTCTCTTTATTTATTTTTAGGTCGGGTGACAAAAGCGCGAACAAGTCGGATTTGGGCGGGGCGCGTTTTGTTATGGTCAAAACGGGCGGGCTTGGGCTTTTGAGCTAAGTCCAAAAGTCGGGTTTGAGGTTTGGGGAAGGGCCGGGTTTTCAAACTGTGCCCCAACTCACCTCTGGTAGTAACCGTCAAGTTGTAGTACATTGCTACATTCCTACTGTTGTAAATACACATACTAGATTGGATTAAAAATATGTTGCAGACTTATTTTAACCCTCTCTAGTGTATGCAATACCGGTGGTGTCACGGTTTTTCCGATTTCCAGTTTTGGGTTAATAATTGTGAAAACATTATTTGTGCAGCGGCAATTGGGATGATACTTTTTTAAATTGCTTTTAAAGATCGATCGTTTGTAAGGGAAGCCTATGGTTATTCAAATGTACTGATGCTGTATATGATAAATCTGAAGTGCATTGGAAATTAAAATAAAATATGTATACGTGGATTTCAATACTAAATACAGCTCGTAACCCACGGCGCCATGGTTTGGTGAACATCCCCTTAAACTCTCGAGTTTTCGTAATTGAAATTAACTAAATTGGCTAAATTGAATTAACTAAACTGCCCAATTAAGGGACCGTTCAATAACCATTGGTACTACCAGGAACCTTATATGTTAATTGCATGTTAATTTTAAGTCCTTTCTGGAACTTCCCCAGGGCCGAGGAGAAATGCAGAGGGCTTAATTTTTTTATTTAAAAATGTAGCTTACATATTATATGTGAACGCATCGCGATCGGTCTCTCCACAACTTTAGTTACTCCTTCATAGTGAAAATACATCTTTTACACAAAAATTTTAGTTCATTGTTTTACAGGTATTTATAACGCATTTTTCAATATGAAGGAGTAACTAAAGTTGGGAAGAGCCCGATCGCGATGCATTCACATAAGGCTACATTTAAAAAAAATGAAGCCTTTTGCTTCTCTCCTCGGCTCTGGGAGAGTGCCAGAAAGGACTTAAGCGGGTGTTCGAATCCTAGCAACTGCGACAAAAAATTCAAATTATTAATTGAATGCTAGCATAGGAAAATACATGTAAATTATCACACAAGTTTTTTAAATTGTAATAACTCTGGCTTGCAAACTAGGTATGTATTCCCACACTGATGTGCATTATGATGTTAAGGACTGTCGATTGGTAAAATTTCAGAGGTGGCAAATCTTTAGTTATTGCACACCAGCCCTTCATACATTGAAGGGCTGTTGTGCATTTACTTAACATTGAGTAAAGTTTAAATGCTAACTGCTAAATGCAGTTAAAATCTGTTTGCAAACTATTACAGATTTGGTTTTTTCAGCATATATTAACAATATATTTTTCCGTGATTGCAGAAAAAATCAGAGGTTGCAAATTCTTCTGAGTGCAGATAATTAATTTTAAATTTAAAAAACATGCATTTTTTACCTTGTTACTAAGTAACGCGGACAATTCAGATTTCAAAACAATGTGAAATAGCACAATCAACGTTCATATAATGAACCAACTAATGGTTGCTAGGGATACACAGGTATATACACATTTGTATACACCTACATATCCCAAAAAATTCAAATTTTGAACCCACCCTTAAAATTAACATGCATTTAGATATGGCTCCTGGCGTTACCAATGGTTTTTAACCTCCACCTTAAGTATATAAAGAAAATAAACTCTCGCCTCCTTAAATTTAAAGGTTATCGGTCAAAAATTTGTTACGTCGCCGATTTAGAGGAGAATTCGTACTTTTGTACGGTTTTCCTAGCAATAAGAAATTGATTTCAGGACTTTATGACAACTGCTTGAGTAACTGTCAAATGATTATTTGCAGAGCTGTGCCTACCATAAAAGCGATAAATAAAAGTGGATAACAAATATTTGCACAATAACACAACACAAAGTATGCAACATGGAAGTTCGGGGTTAACTTAAACCCCTGGCCATAATTTTAGTATTTGCATGTAGCCGTGGATCCCCAAAGCAAACAAAAGGTAGAGAAAAAAATTCTCGTTACTATTTCTGTATTTTTATCAATTGCTTCAATTATTAGCAATTTTTTCGTATTCCATTGACACTCATTCAATTCAGAAATTCAGATTACGATTACTATTCTATAGTCGATGTGATTTAATGCTTTGCACATATTTGCATTCAATACAAGTCACTGCGCACTGTTTCACTCGAGTGTTTGAATAGCAATGGCACACGATTTTTATCTTGTATGCAGTTAAATTGGAAGTGGTCTCTCTGGATAAATGCTATTTGTTTACCAAAGAGCTACAATTCCCAAAAATGACAAGAAATTCAATTTAAAACACACTAATAATAAGAGATCACATATCTCTAGACAAAAGCTTATTTGAAAACAGTGAAGAAAGCATTTAGTCTCTTGGAGGACAATGTAATCCATGAATGATGCGAACAACCGTTTTCGAGGAAAAATGTAATTAAAAATTGTGTTGTAAATTTATGTAAGTTTCTTGAGAACTGGCAAACATCAAATTTCTATTATTTGCCCTTGCAACTTGTCCTAAATATAAGCCGTTTTGAGTGTAATAATTACAATGAAATGTTGACTTACGAGAAGACTGGAGAGGGCTGTTGGATTGGCCAAGTTGAAGGTAAGATGGTGAATTTGGAGCCACAGAGGCTTCCTCCGAAGGACTCGGCGGCACACCCGAAAGTTGACCCCAATCCCGAATTCCAAAGTATTTGACTTTCTTCACCAAATAACAGCGAGGCATTGTGAGACACGTGAATCCTAGATGAAATTTCACTCAATTTTGATTTGACAACCGGTCTCCCCGATGAATTTTCTGAAAATCAAACATTAAAAATGACATTATTATTATTGAATGATTCCCCCTTGAGCACATGTAATTGAATTAAATAAAAAGATATTTAGACCTTCTATGTGCAAAAAACACAGTGAAAAAATTGTAAAAATTCATCCGCAGACAATTGTTTCACAGCGAAACAATTGTCTGCGGGTGAATTTTTACAATTTTTGCACATAGAAGGTCTAAATATCTTTTTATTTAATTATTTTTGTTATAAATAAATTGCCTAACAGTTTCAATTCTAAAATAGAAATAATAGGACACAAATATTTAACGGAATTCTTTAAATATTTCAAAAAGGACTTTCAAATAAATTCGAAAAAATATTTCATTGCATGGGTAGATCCTTAATTCCACGATAATTCAGGTAATTTGTGAGTTCAGTTTACTTATCAGCCAGTCATCGAGGAGTCATTACTGAGCTCATTTCTGAGATATTTTAAATTTATGCGCGTAACACTGAAATGTTCATTCTTTAAGTCTCGTTTCTATTAAATTAATTTCTGAGAGAAAATCTTATAGTCGCTCCTGTGTGTTTTTTGGCGGGGTTACATCCCAAAAAACCCAATTCAGAATCAATCTCAGCTAAGCACAAACAAAATTGAAGATATTTTTATTAATAGTTGACCTTTAAGCCAGAACCTCCCATATAAAAAGTACATGGAATAGCACACAGTACCGGTCACACAATGGAAGAAAGGAGGCAGACGAAAAAGTATTAATACTTAACACGTATGCATACTTCATTCCTGTGCACAGACTGTGAGCTGAACCTTTTTGCTCTTGAATATTTCATTTAGCTTTTCCAGAACTACGCTGCTCCACCACCTTCTTTATGTGTAAAAAAGTTCTTGACTTTCACGCTTACTTTTTCTATCGTTACAGCCAAACTTACATATCACCAGCATTTATTTTACTGTATTCCTAATATTCTATTTCTAAATATGAACAGATATGAAGTCAGCTGAAGTGAAAACCACTTGTTCTTAAGGAGAGTGTTTACTTTTTGGCTTTTACCATTACTCATTACATTGTGGTCGAATCTGTACGTTGGTCCCGTTCACAGATTTGAATTGGCAATATTGCACACAACTTACAATTGGCTATGAAACAATAGATTCTCAACGGAACTCAAACAAAACTGTAATATCAAGAGCAAAGAATTAATGAGAATGAGAATTTATTTGCTATGGAAGTATTGTTCAGACTTACTTTATATTTTGTGTCAATGTGAAGAAATCGAAATGTAATATCGATAAAGAACTCTGAGATATACCAGAAATTAACTCATTCATAAAATATTACCGTCATTAAAATACAGTGGGTAGAGAAACTCGCTACTCAAAAACTGTAACAAAAATGACACGCAATAGTTTTTACGAGTATATTATTTGCGATAGCCAATATTTGATTATCAGGAGGAAATTGAAATCTAAACAGCAATGTGTTTAGTTGAATGATGCAAACGGTTGCGACCTCACTCTTTCCAATGGAGACTAGGAGCGCCAGTTAATTTTGTAATTTCTTCAAATTATTCGCAAAATGAAATAACGAAAGAACCATTCAAAATCCTAGCATTCGTTTTCATTACAAGTAATAATAAAATCAGTTTCCTAGTACGCACAACTGCTAATTTCACATTTCCTCTCCAAGGAAGCGTGAAACTGACGATTTCCCATCAGCAACAGTTGGAAATTAAATTTGTTGAGTTCGACAAATTCAATACACCATTTGTATGCGAACAGTAGATACGTACACAGAGAAATGTTGCATGTTACATAAATACAGCCGAGGTAGACTTCAACATGAAAAATACACATAGGTATGTGTTATCTAACAAACAAGTGGATTTGTACAGAACAGATCACACAATGAATTCTGCTGCTGTGCTGCAGCAGTGGCGCCTGCACAACAGAACCGCTCAGAAATTCTTACGTAATAAAGTTATAATCCCAACATTAACTTTCCTTCTCTCTTGTTTTCGACTAGCTTTTATTTTCCCTTTCAGTCTACGGGAGAAAGAGTTTCGTCTTAGCTTCATTGAAGGAGCAAAATAGTGGCAGCTGAGCGTAAGAAGCATCGAGACTTGAATAGAATGGGACACATACAACAAATATTACATAACATGTAGAAAGAATCTTTGAATTCTGCTTCCCCACTCTCTCGGTGCGTTGCACTCTCTCCGTCTCTCTTCTGCTGCTGTCTCTCACTATTTCCAGTTCACTCAGGCCGATTTCAGTTGAGTTGGGTTCAGGATCACTCCCTATCACTCTCTTCTCACATATATATATAAATATATACAACACGGTCTATATCTATTGTACAGTGCATCGAGCACAGTGGTAGTCGGGAGAGAGTTGAGTGCCAGAAAGCAAGTAAGCAAAGGCACACACAAGCCACGCTCAACACACAGAGAAATAATCGATGACGGCATGGGGGTTCGTAGGTTCTGTTTCCTATAGACGCGCTATATAACTTTGCTGCTACTGCTGCATCAAACTAAATGGGTAGTGCAGGTTAAAGCCAACGCTTTTACTACACACAGACACAGACACACACTACAGAACATATTATTCCACTATCAACTGCATACATTTTCTACTGCGTGCACGCTAGTATACACAGCCACTCCGTCAAAAACTTGCTGCACGAACAAAATAAAGAAGAGAATGTGTAGTAAGGGTGCCTTTTATTGATTCAGTGGTAGTGGAGAGGAAGCTGAACGCGTGGCCGCTCCAAACCCAAGTGACTCTCAACTTGTGTGCACTATCTGTAGACTAGAGTCTATGCAACAACCTGTTTGTGCACAGAGCAAAACACTTTTAAGCAGTATTTCTCTACAGTGCTTATGTGCAGACACATTTCCGTTCTGTATTACATAAGCTACAAGTAGCATTGTACAGCCAAGTTGTACGAGAGGCACGTTGTGACTGTGTCAAATAGTAAAACAAGAAATACTACAACACCCGTCTGAGTAATAGGGAGCATTTCGGATAAACAGTGCAAGGCACATGCAGACATTACTCATATTATTATTATCACAAAGTACGGACACTTCCTAGTACGTAGGGACGTTGTAGTAAGTAATATCTGTAACTTGCGTGCAACGGTAAACCCTGTCCTGTCCTGTTCTCTATCTATAATGGAAAAGGGAGACAGTGGAAATTTTTACGTCTGCATTGTTGTACAATACAATTCTATGAATAGAATGACGGAGTGAGAGAGAGAATGAAGATAAAAGGGCTAGCCAGCTTTTCATTCAGCCCCACATGCCTGTAGCAACGCAAATGAATAAAGCAGAGAGAGAGAGAGACAACTTTCAATTCTACAGTCGTCGTCCCACGTTACGTAATGTACGTACGCAATTATATCACCATCTATATAATGTACGACATTCTTAATATTTACATATATATCTTATTACAACACAACATTATTATTAGCTTCCGTACTACTATTATATAAGTAAGGACATTAGTACACGCGCACTGCTCAAGTTGTTCAGTCGAATTGTTGAGTCTACTGACTCGTATCCGTTTCCATATTAGACAATAATGATGACTCTTTTCCTGGTATAATACGAGCAACAATAGTTCGCACACAACTGACTGGCTGTAAGCATTTGGATTCTACGCACGCATTCATTGTTAGCAGCAGCAACCGTTGTGAGTCTCTGTCTCCTTTGAGTGTGGGTCGACCCCAGTCGGTCCTAGCCATGCATTCAGATTCACAACCATTTTAGCCACTAGCAACGGCGAGATACACAAAAGTGTAAGGGTGTGGTGTAGTATTACATTATCGTATACACACTACACAGCAGCAACCACCTTAAGGAATAATTACAGATTTAAGCATACTTTAGTAGTAAAGGCCATACTCATCTACCAAAAGTTATTTGAAAAAAGAAAAATCTTCAAAGTTAAATTTTTCTCATTAAATTATAAAATTGCCATTACTGGCAGTCTTGTTTCTTGGTGCAGCACATTGCACAACAGCCGAGGATACAGCATGCAGCCCAGGTGTGCAAGAGTCATTTTATGTAATGAAAGCAGCAGTAGAGGGAGAAAACTTATTGAAAAGAAAAGTGATTCCATTAGGTTTTACTATATAGTAGACACACACACATGATGCTATTATTCTGCTACGGCTATGAGTCAACGGAAAGTTGTAATCATAAATATCTGTAGTTGTAAAGAGTAAAGGATGATGGAATAGAGTGCACGTGTATTACAGACACCTGTTATCCTTCTTCTAGTTTTGGACGTTTTCTGCTTCAACTGAACTGATGTGTGTATCTGTGAGGCTGCTGCTACCATGACTTGAGCTTTGACTTGGCTTGATTTAACTTTTGCTGCGCTCCCTTCGCTTCACTCACTTCGCTGGCTTCTTTATGTACTTTGCTCATCTACTCTCTCTCTCTCTCTCTTTCTGACTGCTTCGTTCTATCTATCTCTATCTATACACTCACTGAACTAAGTAAATGTAAGGAAAGATACTGTACTAGTAATGCTGTACATCTGAACTTCCTACTATTCCGAAATACATCAATAATGTGAACTGTATATATAATATATCTCTTGTAGATGTTTTCAGGAAACCAACTCTTTTTGCACTCTGCGTCACTGTACGAAGCCAAAGGCAGCAGGTATGTGAAAGATTAATTTCAAGACAGCAGCAGTGGATGGGTTATTACGGCTAAAGGAGAAATAGAGAGAGAGAGAGAAAATTTTAAAGAAAGTTGCAAAGTTGTGCGAGCTCATGCCCTCACATATCATTCGCTTGATTAAAAGTTCACTCTTCTATCTAATTCCATTAAAAATTAGTATCACGAGCCAACCTGTCTACTACCTTCCTGTATGCACTTGAGCATTTCCTTCTATTGATTTACTAGAGATGCTCCTATATAAAATTCACTTGCAGCAACGCCAGTTAAAAAATACGAGTCGTGGAAGACGAGGGATGTGCAGCACCATCACATCGTAGACATGAGAGGCTCGTTTTTGTTGTGTCAAGTCTCTCTGTGTGTATAAAATATTGAGCAAAATGTGCGAAGCAAACTACTAAACGAATAATACATCTCTCACTATGTGCAGAATAGAACCACCGTTTTGTATACATTTTGTAAGCAGCAGCAGATCACGGGGCTCTCACAGACAACACAAACGAGCACCAGCAGTGGAGAAATGTACTGTATGTGCCCTGTGTATTATAGAGATAGATAGAGTGAATACAATGTAAGACAGTAGTAGTGAAGAGCAGTAGTGCTCAGACATAGTTCAGTGGAAAATGTGAGCTCTGACATCATTTAGAGCGCAACGGGTGTTTCCTCCGTTTCAGGATTTATATGTGGGAGCACACTTACCTTCGTTTGGCTTAACCTTTATCTCACCTCGTTATGTTGCTACTACTCTATAATGTACAGTGTACAGCTATGCACACACACACACGTATATAAACTTGTACCTAAATGTACGTACAAGTCCAATAATCTATTTTATCGAGACAGAGCGAGAGAGCAAAAGAAAAGCAACGGGCAAGCGTATACCTACTAAACACTGGCAATGCATCGGAATGAAATACCGTGGACTCGCCAACAATCTGTGTTCACATCTTGGCTCTGTGTCTCTGGCACCACACTTATATTATGTTATGGTAGCTACTTATCTGTGCTTGGTGCTAGCCTGTATACATAAATAGAGAGCAGTGTAAGGTGAAAGGCGCACATTTAGGGAGTAGGTAAGGTTAAGGCAAGACTTGGCTTATTTATTACATTCTTCACTGACTGATTTGACTAGCCTTATTCGTTCAACTCTCAATTCAGCCTTGTGTATTCTGACCCTTTGCTACCTTACTTTAGCTTTGTGCAAATACTTCTTACATTTCCGATGCATCTTCTCTCTCTTTCTCTTTCTCTTACAGTAGAATTAGGTAGTAGCATCTTTCTCTTTGATTTCTCTTTGAACATTCGCTCAGTCAGCTATCTTTTTCTCTCTACTCTCCACCACTCACTCACTCTTTCTCTCTTTCTCTCTCTCACTCTCTCTCTCTCTCTCTCTACATACGGCACAGATCCAATACTCTGAGGTTTTCTTCCCCTTCTGCTTGTTTTTCTTCTTGTCTCCCCCCTCCACCCACCTTCTTTATTTCATTCTATTTTGTTTTTTTCTTCTTGCCTGCAATAATATCTGCTGTACATGGCCAGCTTCAGTGGTAGGCGATTGAATCTGCTACCTCTTCTGTGGCTTTTTATTACCGGCCAATTATTATTAATTGCTAAACGAATCGCCAAGACAGCGAAGCACAACTCTTAACTTAGTCGGAACTAATCTAATTTTCACTCTGTGTTCGTTTATCGTATGGTAAGAGTAGTAACGTCTCTTCTTCACTTAATTCCATTTGCAGATGTAGTAACCTCATCTGTCTACTGTTCGTAGAAGGAATTACCGAAAACCTCCCATTCTTTTTGTGTGGAAATACGCCTTTAATTACATCTCTCTCTTCTCTCTCTCTGTGAGTTCACCTTGAAATGAATGTGTGCGTAGTAGCCACTTTCAATAAATTGAACGAATCAACTCGCAGATTAAAATAACTAGAAAGCATTGATACCTACGTATTAATATTATAGAGCTGAGAGTTGAGTTACTTGTATTTTATAAATTCAATAGTTGTGGCAACTGGCAACAGCCACCTGTAATATTCATAGACGGAGGGAAAAGTGTGCACGCAAATATTAATATTTACATTGTCAACGTCATTTGCACGTTGCACTGACTGATAGTGAGTGCGAGTTAACTTACACTTGTTGTTTGTAAACAAAGGATTACTGGTAAACTTCCTCGGGCTTACATTAGAGATGAGCTGTATGTAGTATGCACACAAGTGAACGTCTATATACTAACTAGAATAGCATTTATATGTAAAAGTTCGTCTACTCTTTCCTCTGCGCCAATATAAAAAATATATAATTTCAACAGCAGCAGCGTCCTGACCTTATTGTTGCTTTGGCCAACGTTGTTGTCCGTCTATAAAAGCATAAGTAACATATATACAGACACCGAGAGTATGGGAGTGATCTTCTATGTACTTATTTCTATATAGAAATGTGTATTATGTATGAGTGGGATTTACCTGCTAATCGCCTGTGGCTTCCCTCCGTACTTTATTGCTCCTTGGTCGAATAAAGGAGACTAAAGTTACGCAACGTGACTGTAGGATACTTCTCATTCAATTCAAGTGAAAGACAAGCCACTTGGATTGGATTAGATTGGATGCAGGCAGGAAACCGTCGAGTCAATTCAATTCCGGGCCAATTCAAGGTTAGTAGCTTTGTTGCTCTGTTCTGTCGTTCTGTATGTATATTCGCTCTCTGTGGCTCTACTACTTATCTCTCTGGCTCTGCTCGTAAGGTACTAATGCAATTTAATCGCAAACACACGATATACGAGAGAAATGAATTTTCTCCAACGTCAACTTGTTAGCAGGAGCACATGTTGTACCGTACCAACATCATTATTATGTTCAAAGTACATAAGTTGTTTCGGGAGCTTATTATTAGTTCATTTCGTATCTCTATTTCGTAATCCTCCGGTGAGATTCCTTTTTCTTTTCCCTCGTTTCATTAAATTTCCTTCTGCTGATCACCAACGTACTTTTTCAGCCTCCTCCTTTGCCAATAATAATTGTTTCAGCCTCTCTCCGTCGCCGCTAGCTCTCAACCACGGCTGCTGTTCAATAACAAAATTCTAGCCAAGAAGAAAGCATCGGTCGGTAAACAGGAAAATCCATGTGTTGCTTTTGTAAATTTACGCAAGAAGTAGTAGTTAAACAGGAATTCGATTCAGAATAATAATAAAATGTGTCTACTATAGTCAGCTAAGCTTTCTAATTGCAACTTATAAAGTAGTAGTCAAATATTATTTAATATTTTCCAGAAGAATACTTTCAGCAGAGCAATGGACTTGCGTGTGTGTGTTTCTTGATGTGGACAGGTTTGTAGTGAGAAACTAATTTATTTGAATCTTCTTCTGTGTTGTTGCCTCGAATTACTCTCTTTCTCTGCAGATATAAATGTGCACACGCTGACTGACAATGAGTAAAATGTGGTATTAATTTATTTTGTAAAAGGTAAATTGTTGTTAGTAGAGTTATTGTTCATGGGAGCCACCGACTCACACAAATTTCAACTCATTGTCAGTCTGCATATAAATTCCGTTGTTGCAGTCGTTGTTGTTGTTGTTGTTGTGAACGGAATTGTAAGAGCAGAGAGCGACCAGTTTTAGAATAGAATTCAAGTTGACAAGACAGTAGTAGTGAGTGCGTGAGTTATCTTGTGTATTATGTTCTCTTGCGGTGTGTCTTGTCCAAGTGAATGAGTAATGGGAAAACAGTAATAGCAGTGGTCGTCGTAAGAAGAACTCTGTAGCATTTAAAGTGAAGTCAACTGAACTGTTATGTTGTTGTGAGTGAACTGAAGGAACAGTGGAGAGAAAACTAGAAGAAGACACCCACACACTTTTCCAGGAGAGGACAAACAAACGTATCTTGAGTCCATGAAATCTGCAGGCACCCTGAATCACCACCACCGACCAACTTCACATCCTTCTACAGTAACAACGAGAATTTCAGCAGGGAAACATTACCATGCGCACCGAACCGATTTTCCTTCTCGCAGACTCCCCTGCATTTACTTTCCCTAGCATTTCGCTTACTACTTACACTACGATACATACAACACACAGTGGAGAGAACAGTCTGATCTGACTCCGAACTGCGAACTGCAATGCCACCACCGACTTTGCACTACCTTCCATGTACTTCTAGCACTCTTACACACATATACACACGCTACAGCATTAGCCGCACTCTGACAGTGTATTACACTACAGTGCTATTCGAATCAAGTCTATACGCCGTCTCCACTTATGCAGTGCACTGTGACGTTACACACACACGGAGGAGAGAATAGGATGGATTCTACTAAATAAGGACGACCGTACTTCTTCCAACCTTTAATTAAGGGCGCCTTATTGGTGAACTACGTACTATATCCTATCTAATATTTAATGGAAGAAGATTTTCCTACTTATTTAACTGTTAGTAAGAGTTGCAGTAGAACGGTGATTGAGTGAGTGAGAAATTTTTCTTAGAAATTGACTATTGATTGTAAGGTTGCAGGAATTTCCATCCACCACATCAATACAGATAGAGATATTGTGTGGTCGTCGTGAGTTAAACTGCGGGCAGCAGTGAGCGTTCGTAGTACCAGAGACTGATTTTGAGTTGCTGAACTTTGAAGACTAGTAGCAACCCGTTCTCGTTCTCGCTCACAGTCTCAACTCAACTGCTGTGAGTTGAAAGGAGAGAGAGTTAACCCACCTAAACAGAGACACACACAGAGAGAGAGAGACGCTCTAGACTGGACTTCTTCTCGAAATACGTATCTCTGTACTAGGGAGCTAGTGGCTACTTACCTATTGACATGACAGTAGTAGTAAGTGTGTGTATGTACGTTCTTCTAGCCACCACTATTTAGCAGTGTAAAAGCAGCAAGCAACTTTAGTATTCTCTCTGTATGTATTCTATATGTAACATAATGTGTACTTTCGCCCAAATGGTGTGCGCTCCACGTACGTGCGCTACTACTACGTGTACACATACACTCGCTACTACTGCTGCTGCTGTTTTCTGTCTACGAACCCGCAGTGACTGATCGATAGTCTACAACGGAGGAATGTTACGTTATGTACTATGTAATGTTGTTGCTACTATGCTCTCTCTCTCTCTCTCTCTCGTATATATAGGGGTAACCGTGAACTGCACACTACAGAACTACAAGTAGTCTCCACAATGCAGAGAAGTCCGAAAGGTTAGATATCCGCATGTACAGGGCTCCCATTAATATAGTTAACCAAACCAGAAGGGCCAGCACTGTGAGTTGTACCGTTAACCGCAAGAGACATTGGAAAGGTCTTGCCATTTCAACTTTACATTTTTCACAACCCCATTTTTAAAGCATTTAATAATATTTTACTAATAAAGCTCACATAGGAGAAGTTATTGGCAGTATTTTTGTTTAATTTTTGTAAATATTCGTGAGATATATTTTAGATAGCTTTCTAAAATAAATTTCAGAAAATATTTAAAAAATATTTAAAACTAAATTTAAATTGGAATTTCTGTTTAAATTAAAAAATTCGATTACTTCAATATTACATTTAAATTTTCTCCATTGGGCAACTCAATTGTGTACCTACTACTTACCTTTACCTACTAGCTAACTATAATATAGAGAGCCCTGTACATACATCAATACTTTAGTTATCCAACAAAAGGAGAGTTAGAAACGTCTGTGCACATTAGTACACTTCGTAGTTCCGTAAGAGTGTACACAGAGAAATAATAATATTTCAGTGCTTATTGTAGGTAGTAGTGGTAGCAGTAGGCCCATTGTTAGAAAAGTGTTGTGGGCACTGCGCGTATTTTATTGCATTCGCATTTTGTGTGCAATTTAGAATTGTGTGTTATTGGTTGTACTGTACTTTCTGTGTAGTACAGCAATTGGCCATTTCAGAGAAAGCCAACAGTGGCTACTGCCTAAGCACTGTTTATATCTCTGCAGAATCACAGAACAGGAGATTGCAAGAGCAGAGCACAAGGCGCTACAGAATAATATATTGAAGAATTGCAGCAGCGCGGCTGCATTTTCTACCTCATTGTTGTACTACTTGTATTCACAGTTCCCCCTCCCTACTTACTTGTATTATTATTTGTATTTCGGTGGGTAGAGTTCAGTCATCACGGCTATCACCACTACCATCACATCATACTATACATATAGAGGTACTCTACTACTTCACCGGCAGTCTTGCCGATAGCCAGATATACACAACACAACACAACAACGGAAAACGTGAATAGGTACTAAGCTAGCTACACTACATCGTGTATAGGCACAATGCTTACAGCTGCTACCTACAGACGCGGACAGACTCAACGAATTTCATAGAACACAACCAAGTCCGCCGCACTCACTGCAGTAGAAAACGGACCTCGACTACTGCTCTTGTCGTTATTATTACCTTTCGGTTTCTATTTCTTTAGGGAATAAATATAACAGCGGAACAAGACAAAGCCAGAATTACAATCCCCTAATATCTCGTCACTTTTAGATTATAGAAGAGATAGGCAGAGGGCTGTATGTCCCTCGTAACGATATCTTTAATTGTACCGTGTGAGATTTGTTTGTACATACTACATACACATCAGGTTTGCATTGGTAGGATAGATTTTCATTTTTTAAAACATAAACACCGTGCTGAAGCGCAGATTCAACGGTTGTCATTGCACACTTATCAGCGTTCTCCATAACACAGATTTTTGAAGCAAGTTGCAACTGCTCTACCTGGTCCGCACAGACACATTATAACAAAAAGTGAAAGACAAACACATCCTTCTTATTATATGTAATAGGTCTTATAATCATTTTTCTTTGAGGTGGTCAAGGGAAAATGATATAAATATATCAGTATACTTCCTTTAATTAAAAAGCGTAACTTACTGTTATCTCACATGTGCAGTATCTCACAGGTTTAATTTCGTTGCGATTTCCTTCAAAGTTATCAGAATCGTGAATGGCATAAGACTGAGCGAATATCTAGAGACAGTGACTGCAGTAAGCGGTGACTGAATGGGAAGAGATCGTAGGAAGTGGCAAACAGTGGTGGTACAGGTGATATTGAAAATTGTGCATTGACAAGAGCGCGATGCATCATGCAGTGTGTTGCACGAGAAGAAAGTGCAATGGGTGTCCTATACTTATAGTGAGAGAAAACCGCAGAGAAGAAGGAAAGAAGAAGACCAGCAGCAGTGTAGCATAGCAGAGTGTTCAATGCAGTTGCACAAATTTCAGTCGTCCTCCTCTCCTCCGATGAAGAAGAGTCGCTGAATGGTGAAAAGCTACCCTCCCGTCTACAGCTGTCGCTACTGTCTGGATCCCATTTCTCCGTGTGTTGGACCGTTCAACGGGAGGGGGCCCTGCCGCACCTCTTTTCAGAATGAAAGTAGTAGTCGGTAAGTTTCACTTTCTCTCAAACTTTTCCCTCCTTCATAACTAGTAAAATCCATCCTATCTGCTTCAGACGCACAATGTATGAAATATTTTAGTCTGTGTAGAAACTAACTAATAAGTAAATTTATTAGCTTTTTATCTACAGAAGACCAAAATAGTTCTGGTGAAATCTGTGTACAAACAATACATATTTTTCTCAATCAAGTAGCTGTAATATTTTTAGTCTACATGAACGGAACAAACACTAATATATTATGTTCATTTGCATAATTAAGGTCAAAATGATTTTAAGCACACGCCCACGTTAAGACTGCAAACAATTGTGATAACAGAAAACAGGTAAGCCATGGGGAATCTTCATGTGGATTGACAGATATTCACGTTTGTCAAAATGAATTCTTGAGAAAGCCAATTCATTACCTTTTCTCCTACACACTTCAAAGCTAAGGGCAATGTACGATTCCTAACATTATGTTTAGAATCATAAATATATTTTGCTTAGTTATTTATGTAGATGAAGTTGTGTCTGTATATAATCTGAAAGCCACAACAATCATTCAGGTAAACAGTTGAGCACAACTATTCTACAGCTGCTTGAGTACATAGGAAAAGTATTTATAATAGATGAAACCTCAAGCTTCATTAGTAGAAATTTTGTGCTAACAAGCGGATGAGATTTTGCGAAGGCGATAATTAGTAGACAGGTTTTAAGGTCGGGTAATATTATGTAGTGAGAATTATTGAGTTGAGGATAGTCGGTGAAATGAAATGCTGAGGAAATGGTTTAGCGGAGGAGAACTGTGTCCGCCTGGAGAAAGATGAAGTAAATTTATACTTGCGAGTGCTGCGAGTGGGTGTATGTTGTGAAAGAATTTAATTTTCAAAACCTGAAATAATGTGATACTTACAAAGCAAAACCCATTAAAGGAAGCAAAAAATATTCATATATTTTTTGGTTCCGTGTTTATTAGAATTGAGATACATGAAACATTTATTCCTTTCAGTGGGGCTCATTCTCAAAGCGTTTTTCAGTTCTTTCCTAAAATTTGGGACTGGTAGCGAAGCAACCCCCATATAATAGGGAATGGCGAACCCCTCACCCACCTCATTCTATCAGAGCTCCCCAGATATATATTTTAGCGAATGAGGAGTAACATTTTTGAAATATGCGTGTCGAAAAATCTCAAAGTACCTAAAATCATATTTTTGGTCGAAATAACAAATATGTACTTGTGCATTGGAATAGTTGCATTGGAATAATTCCATTTTTGCACTGTTATCCCCTAAACTTTGACCTCGAAGAACTAATCAAATTGGACAAAGTGCGAAAAGCCCTTTGGAATGCTTAACTTGTAGAAAATATGTAAACAAACATTTCAGACATAATTTGGTCAACGAGACTGGAATACTTTCTTCACAAATTATAACAAGTTGCCCGTACACACCAATGCTATAGGTATTTAATTTTCAAAATTTAATCAATCCAAAATGGTAAGTCCGATCGAAGAATTTCCATACTAAAGTTTGTTCCTCATGACTGTGACTGATGACGATGACCTACTCCACGTGATCAAATACTTTTCGTTGTCATCAACACGTTTTTACCACTTACATGGGGATACAGTTATGTCCAAAGGGAATAGCTGAGCGTTACTGTGCTCTGAGGGACCTTCACATGTATCTTCATACATTATTTACCGTGCTATTTGAAAATCCAAAAGTAATGTCTACATCTCCGATTAAACCCAAATTCGGCCGAAGGGCGAAATTTTTTGACTAAAGGCAACTAAAATCCGTTAAAAAATTAAAAAATCTCAATGCTGCTTCCGGTCTCCCCCTTGTATGGGTAGACAGGTGTACTTTTATTACTGTTACAAATATAACTTAAAATATGAAATTTTAGCCACTTATAAAATACCTGTGCAGTGTTATTTACTGAATTGACTGTCGTAAATACAAATGTTTACACAGAGAATCGTTTTCATATATACAGCAGGTTTGACATATTTTTGGTTGCAAATATATGTACTTATGGGGGAAACTCTTTAGGTGCCTGATAAAATTATGTAAATCGTCTAAGAGACTAAGTATCTTTCTCTACTGCTTATACTT